>SKCR01019114.1:0-44019 GCA_019454045.1 Zanthoxylum bungeanum | reverse complement strand
TCAACTGCTCATTTGACATGTATTATCAACATTGCATGGTACATACAAACATGGTCGTAAGTAAAAAGTTTTGTAATATTCAGTGCTTTAGTTCATTGGAGGAAGCATCTGAAAGCGATGGAATAAAAAAACAAAAACAACAAAAATTGTGTTTATAAATAATTAACCATGCTTTTACTTAGTAACCAGACGTCTTACCTCAGCAAGCAGTGATTGTTCGCGTCCAACGGTAAATGCCTGAGTAATAATAATAAAGTTTCTACTTAGTAACCAGACGTCTTGCCTCAGTAAGCATTGGTTGTTCGCGTCAAATGGTAGAACTTTTAACATATGAGATTCGAGTAATTAAGTCCATATGGGTGTTTTTACATCTAGTGCCCTAAAGCCAACTGGTTTGGGAGTTACTGGCCCAAAGCTCGCTACAAGGATTGAAGATGTTATTATTAAAAAAATAAATTACATTACCAAAAGGGTGTGAATTCTGATATAACTTTAGGACAAAAATATTACTCTATTTTCAACTACACTTATGAATATTGTGGGCACAATGATTTGATTAATACCTTTCTAGTTGTGTATATGGAGAATGATATACAAAAATCAGAGAATTTACCTTTTTTGGTAATTTAGAAAGAAAGAAAACAATTATGAACTTGGATAAGAATTTCACATGTTTAGTCACTTACTTATTTGTGGTTTGATTGTACATTGATTGACGTTTGTGGGTATCGTCGATGTAAGCCCTCACGAGGCTACAAAATCACCACTATGGACACCGAGGATTTAAAGGCTTGTTGCATACGCAAAATGCAACCTGATACTTATGAAAGTGGCTTAGTTTAATTTATTTTAAAGTTGTTTATTGTATTTTATTTTCTTGTTTTGCTCGAGGACTAGCAAAATGGTTAGGTTTGGGGGTGTGATGAGCGGAAAAAATATAACAATACTTACCACCCCTTTTACTTAATATTTTATGTAGTTTCTCGAGTTTTGTGAATATTTTGATGGTTTTTGTGTTATTTTGCCAGAGATAAATAAAGTTTCGGAACTCACTGGATTCGAATCGGGACTAAAACGGTAAAATTCAGATCAAAAGGGGAAAATTGTAAATTTTCTGTCCACGCGTCGTGATGCGCAACTTCCTATGCGTCATCATCGCGTCATCATGACGTCAGCATCATGACTCCAAGCCTTCACGCGTCGTGACGCCCCAGACAATTATTAAGTTTTCGACACTTGTATAGTACTGTAGCACGGTAGTGACATGTAGGCATTTGCGTCTCGACCTTGTGGCGATTTTGGAGCCTATAAATTGTGCTGGCTGAATTCAGATGCAAAAAATTCATACTTTCTTCTTGGAATTTCCTTAGAATACTAAAAAGAGATTATCTTGTTTGTTTAATTTTTTTTCTTGTATTTATTTTTATTTAAGCAAAAAATCTTTCTTTGTTATATTTAAAAGCATGAGTAGGTAATTCTTTCTGTTGGGGTAATTGAAGCTTTCTATTACATTTATTTAGATTAATCTCCCTTTGTTATAATATATAAATTATCTTAAAACTTACTTAATGGATATCGCCCTATTGGTCGGTGGATAAAATTAAATTAATTTTAACCTGACTTAATTGGATACCGCCTTTATGGTCGGTTGGAATTACTTTAAAATCTGACTTCATCAAGATACCGCTTATATGGTCAATTGGTAATATAACGCTTTTCTATTTATTAATAATGGAAGATTTCTAATTTGAAATAATAAGTGGATCCCCAAACTCCAGCATTTTATTTCATTGTTGTAATTTTTACCTTTTTAGTTTTCAAATTTGTTTCATAATGTTTATTTATTTATGTCTTTAGTAATCCTAGATATATGCTGGTTGTAAACTAAATACCTCTATCTAGGGTTATGATGAATTTCCAATACCATAGGCTTATAAGTGGTTATTTTGTGTCTTGTGTGATGTATAAGTTTATTTATTGAGTTCTTAGTCTTATGCTTCTTATTAACTGGCCACTAATAAGATTGATATGGTAAACTTAAAATGAACTTGACAAATAGATTTTAGGTTTCAGCCTTAGACTCTATTAGATCACGATCTCACCTTAGGGTAAATTTCCCTTAGGGTAGATTTCCTTCCAGGATAGACATATACCTGTCGGGCGTGGGCAGCCACAGTTGGAACTTAATCTTAATAAATTCGAAGTTTCTTGGTAAACATATACATATAGTTAATTGGGTTACTTTGGGTGCTTAGATCTGACCATCGACATAGGCTTTTGCATATTTTCGAGTCCAAGGTTAATAAACTGATATATTACACAAAGATGAGATAATCACTTCATTTTTAAAAGATATTGGAAGGATTCACAACCCTAGATAACTTTATAATATTGATTACTTTTTAATTTACTTTCGCACTGTTTTATATATTATCTTTAGTAAACATCACCAATCAACCAACAATCAAATCAATTAGATACTCGTAAAAATTTAACTTTATAAATTGATAGCATAGGTATTAAGTCATCGTGAGACTGATACATTTTATACTACTTGAGCGATACGTGCGCTTGCGTAACGTGTGTGTTTACCACCGATCATATATATATATTACATCATGACATAAGTATGTTACGCCTCGGAGTGATAGCAACCACTTGAATAAGTAAATTTAGCCTAATTCTGATACGTATCCTTCAGTCCATTTTCTAATCAAAGTTATCAATTAAAGGTCATTGCAGGAACCACGAATTTCTTAAGCAAATTGAAGTAAGGCTAGCGGGACTTCATAATTGTGAGTGGTAACACTTTTTCTTAAGTTGATTTTACTTTATGATTGTTTTTAATATCATACTTATATTTTCTGTATTTAGGGTGTTAGCCAAGTTTGTTTTGTATGATATTGTAATTAAGCATATTTCGAGAAATGTTTTAGAAAAAGATGTTTTCAAAAGCATGGTTTTATGATTTTTCGAGGCATGAGGGAAAAACCCACCTCAGTATGTAATTCGTCACAAATATGGAATTGATAGAGAGAACATGTGCACATGTAGAGGACTGGGGGGACGGCGATACGTAACGCCACCAGAACCTAATTTAGGACTAAGGATGACAGATGCCCCTAGATTCTAGTTTCAGAGCTTGGAAGGTAGCATAGATCTGCACCCTTAGTTCTAGTTCAGTGGCTTGGGGGGACGGCGATACATAACGCCCCAAGAGCACTAGTTTCAGGGACAAGAGTGGCATGCTTTGGGGGACGGCGATACATAAAGGCCAAAGTCATAGATTTGCACTCCTGGCTCTAGTTAGGCGTATGGGAGGACGACGATATGTAACGTCCCCATACATCAGGTTTTCAGAGACATAGATCAGTTTGCAGAAATAGTTTTCAGATACAGATTTCAGAGTTAGTTTTCTATAGAGAAATTTTCTAGAAAGAAAAGCTTTCAGAAACAGCAGATTTATAAGAGACTTTCAGAAAAAGATAAGTTTTATGAAAAAGATTTCAGACAAGATTTTTAGAAAAAGATTTCAGAGTTTTCAGATAAGAAAATAGTTTTTATATAAGACTGTTTCCTGGGAGAATTATTTTATAACCAAGTATTTTCATAATAGTATTTCAGTTTTCGTTTAAAATCGTTCACTCACTTAGATCGTACTAATGGTCTAACCCCCACTCCCAATTTATCTATTTTACAGGTATTCCCGGAGGACGAGCTTGAGAGGATGGATACTAATGGCAGTCACTAGAGGTCAAGTGATTCTAGAATTGTAGTCATAGCTCCAAGCTTTCATCTAGAGTTTCAAACTCTAATTTTATGTTCCATGAACATATTTGACCCAATTACAATCATATAGTGTTTATGCTTCCAAAGCATCCATACAAAAATTTAGTAGCCTAATTTCAACTTCAAGCTATATTTTTATATATTGAATACAAAAACATAGCTTATAAATTAATATCAAACTCACCTAGTAAGCTTGAACCAGAGATCTAAACTTCTCATCATTTTTGAAATGCTGTAGAGAAATTCCAAAGCTTCTCTAAACACTTCTTTTACTTAGGCTAATATCTTTGATACTTGCTTGCTTTAGCTTTCTCAAGCTTGATTAAAAACTTGTTTAAGCTTACCTTTTATAGTGAAGCTTAGCAATTTTTAATTAATAAAATTTATAATAAAATTTTAGGTGGGTTTATTCCAATTCGTCTAAATATGTACAATTAGGTGTGACTAATCACTTTTGTCTACATTTTTAATTTAATCTAATTAAATCTAGATAATTTTTAACCAATTGATTAGTTCATTGTCTACCATTTTGATTTAATCCAATTAAATAAAGGCAAATACACCTATTATTATATATTTTGTAATTATCAAAATATCCTCCAATGGTATGAAATTATAACAATGCCCTAGTGTGATTTTGGATAAATCCAATTAGGTCAAAGTAAATAATTAATGTTATCCAATAACACTTTATTATTTTAATTGATAATTATAACATCAAATATTATTTATTATCAAACATTATCGACTACTGAAGTGCTCAATGAGTACATTCATATTGTGGGACTCTCTAAGTCCAGACACATTCTTCATATAAGACTAGCTTTTATGTACGCAATTTGGCCACCTCCGAATTTATGAAGAACATGAACGACCTTTCTGAACGATACAATTCGATTTCATCATATATTTTGAACAATTCCTCCGTCGTAGTCTATCCGAGTTGTTTTTAGGAAACATAGATTATACTATCAAGTTTCCGAGACACAAATCTCATATTTTCGATATGTCCATGATTCTTTACAACTAATCAGAACACTATTTTTGATATATGCGATCAATCCTAGGTGATCGGCTTTAGCCAAAGTCTTAAGAATTGTGACTATTCACTTGCATACCTTAACCCCTTTATGGCACACATACGGGACGACTGACCGGCGTAACACACACCGTATAACGCAAGTGTACGTATCGTTCAAGTAGTATAAAAAATATCGATCCCACGAGGACTTAATACCTAAGCTATAATTTTATGAGGTCAAATGATTGCTAGTATCAAACAGGTTGTTTGATTGATTTGTGAAATGGCGACGATTCTAAAATTAAAGACAAATAAAATAAAAATTGTTCGAAAGTAAGTTTTAAGAAAATTCAGTATTAAAAACTATCTAGGGTTGTGATCTTTTCAATATTATTTAAAGATGAAGTGGTTATCCTATAGTTGGGTAATATATTGATTTATTAACCTAGAACACTAAAATTATGTGAAAGCCTCTTCCGATGGTCAATTACAAATACCTAGTATAATCCAATTGAACCATATGTCTATGTCAACCAAATTACCTAGATTCATTAAGATTAAGTTCCCATTAAGGCTACCCCCGTCGATAGGTATATTCCTATCCTGTAAGGAAATCTATTAAAAGAGTTATCTATCCTCAAGGAAGATCGTGGGCTTATGAGTCTAAGGTTTTTAAACTTAAAAATCCCTATGTCTAGTTCATTTTAAGTTTACCTAATCAATTTTATTAATGGCCAGTTAATAAAAAGCATTAAGATTAAGACTCAATAAATAAATCTTTATATTACCCAAACTATAATCTAACTCTTATAAACCAGTGATATTGAAATTCATCACAACCCTAGATAACTAACTTAGTTATGACACATGACTAGGGCTAGTAAAAACTTAAACGTAAAGTAAAAGCCATAAAGTAAAAATGCGAAATAGTAAATGCGGTAAAGTAAATACTGAAAAGTAAATAACAATAAAATAAAATACTAAGGTAAAAGGAATACTTTTACTATTTACTATTTTAGATATCTCCCATAAAATAATATATAAACTTGTGATAATATTACCAACAGCCATATAGGCGGTAGGTAACTGATTAATTCAAATTAAGTCCGACCAGCCATAAAGGCGGTATGATTTGTCCATGAACCTGCCATATAGGCGGTAAGAAAATTTAATTATCAACCAGCCATATAGGCGGTATCCTGGATTAGTCAGGTTTAACCAATTAAATTAATAGCCAACCGCCCAATATGGCGGTATCCGTATTAAGTCAAATTTTAAATAGTAAATATATTATTTAAGGGAGATTAATCTAAATAGTAACAGTAAAAGAATTACCTTCACCTTAGCAAGGAGAAGTTACCTCATCATGGTTGAATAGTAAAACTGAACACAGTAAAACAAGATAAATTACTATTACTATTACAGAAAGTAATTACTATTACAAAATGTAATTAATTACAAAACTTAAATTAAAAGAGATTAGAGAGAGAAACTCCCGATTTTACATCAAAGAAATGAGAGAGAATGGTGCCACTAAAACTGAAATGGCGGCCTCCTTTATAGGCAATTATTTTGGTCCAGCGTCGCGACGCTGAAAATGCACTAGCGTCGCGACGTTGCAACAGTTTCTGGAGTCCACCCGTACGTTGACCACGCGGCTGTCGGCACAATAATTGGTGACATGTGTCACGCTCTGGTTGACTGGCGATGCGGTCCAATGAAATCGTGCCACGTGTAATTTTGTGATTGGGTGTAAATTCGGTCTAATAGAATGGTGACACGTGGCATGCTCTGATTCGTTGATTATTCGGTCCAAGAGAGAGGCGACACGTGGCACGCGGTTTGGGTGGTCCAATGAGGTGATGACACGTGGCATGAGGCACATGTTAGCAAGGGCGGCGCACGTTAGCAAGATTCGGCGCACGTTAGCAAGTCCAACCTATCAGATTTTGACACGTGGCTGACGACGCATGTTAGCACATTCGGCGCATCCTGGGCGTCGCGACGCGCAATGCGTAAGCGTCGCGACGCGCAAAAGACAAAAATATTGTTGTTGACGCATTTTTGTCCGTTTTTGCCTCAAATTGCCTCCAGTGCTTTCCAAACTTTATTTATCTGCAAAATAACAACAAAACACCTCAAACGTTCACAAAACTCGAGAAACTATACGAAATATTAGGTCAAATGAGTGAGAATAAGTGATATAAATAACACTCATCACACCCCCAAACCTAACATTTTTGCTAGTCCTCGAGCAAAACATAAAATAAAATAAACATAAAAAATAAATTACGAAGCCACTTTCGTAGGGATCACGATTGCATTTAGCATATGCAACAAGCCTTTAAACCCCTCGGTGTCCCTAGTGGACGAGTGTAGTCTCGTGAGGGCTTACAGCAATGATACCCACAAACATTTTTACAAAAGTAAAAAGTTAGTTAAAACTACTCATGCACAAAGCAAAAGCACAAGAGAAAAGAGAATAAAGAAGTTAGTGACTAATCAGGTGAAACTTCTACAACAAGTTACTCGTGTTTGTTTCTTCTAAATTACCGCATAAGTAGATTCTCCGATTGTTTTTCCCATTCTCCATATAACAAGCCAACCAATATTAATCAACTCATTTTTGCCCACAACAGTCTAAGTGCAGTTGATAAGAGAATAATATTTTGTCCTAAAATTCTATCAGATTTCACACTTTCTTTAATTTTTCTGAATTTTGACTTTTTTATTTTATATACATACCTTCCGTCTATGTAGCGAGCTTTGGGTCGGTGGCTCCCAAACAAGTTGGCTTTATGGCACCAGGGTTAAGACACCTCTACGGACTTAATTACCCAGACTTCAGATAAAATATATTTTGCAGCATCTTCGATCCATGTAACGAGCTTTGGGCAGTGACTCCCCAACCAGTTGGTTTTAGGGCACTAGGTGTTAAAAACACCCTACAGACTTAATAACCCGGATCTTAGATGCTTTATTTTATTCATCGAATTTTTTCTTTTTTTTTTTTTTACGCCATCGCTTTTGAGATGCTTCCTCCATTTAAAACTAGAGCACTGAATATTACAAACTTTTCAATTACAGCTCATGTCCGTATGTTTACTATGCATATGATAACACCTGCCAACTGAGCATATGAAGGTCATTTTAGTCTGTGTTAAGGAGAATTTACAAATTAAATAATTAAAATGAAATAAAACAAAAATTAACTTGTTCCGAAATAGGTTTGAGATACGTCTCAGGAGTGGAAAACTCCTTACTCGGCTATTTTTTACCAATTTCACATTTTTAATCAAAACACAAAAAACGCAAAAATATTTTTGTAATTTTTGAAAATTTTTCAATTTTTTTTGTATTTTTCGAAAAAATTTGGACTAAAAATAAAAATAACACACAAACTAAAACAAAGGTACTGATCAACTAATTCCCTCCCCCAAACCTAAATGAGACATTGTCCCCAATGTCTTAAACAGTAAATGAGAGTTACGAGGTCGTTACCTGGTTAGCTGAAATCTACAGGAAATAAAGGTTAAGATCCAGATTAATCTTACGCCTTTTCCACGGTCATCCTCGGACCAATTTATCTTTGAAAGGATTGGGTCAACTCGTGGTACATAGGCTATGAGTTGTCTATTAGATCCGGAGCAGTTCTGGCAGCTAAAGAGGAGTTCTTTTAAAGGTTTCGACATGAACCCATTTCTCCGAGCATCATCAGAAACACACAAAGAAAATCATAAAATCCATCAACGTTGAGCAATCCAATTGGTTTCTGGTGTATGTTCAGGTTCGCCCAAGATAACACAATAAAAATTTCCTCCAATGTACCCAAGCCACCTGGCAAAGCAATTAAAAGCATCATCACGGTTAAATCATTTCCACTAGTCGTTCAGACATACCTGGCACAATCAGTTCCTCTCCGTTTGATGGTTCAATAAGATTTGCCTCTGCCAAGGGTTTTGGGATGATTCCAAAACGTGACTGCCTCCTTCCTGTACAGCCTTTGAAACGATCCCCATAAGTCTAAGATTTCCTCCGCCATATATCAAGTGCATATTCCTCGCAGCTAAGACTCGACCCAATTCTTGTGCTGCTTCTATGTATTGTGGCTTAGTACCAACACTACTACCGCAGAACACACAGATGTTTTCAACTCGTCTTCTTGAAGTGGTTTCCATTTTTTTTTGTATTTCTTCTAACTTTGGATGCCTTCAAAAGTACAATGACGAGCTGAATTTATAGTACCTGAAAATGGTGAGTAAAAATAGCACAAGTATCTTCGAGACGATTAGTAGCGTAACAAATAATCTCGTGATTAGTCAAAAGGGCTGGATCCTGTCGGAGAAGAAAATAAAAAAACAAAAAACAAAACAAATTACAATTATTAGGAAAGACAAAGAGATATAATATTTACAAGAAAAGTAGCAGCTTGGTTGACGTCTATGCGTCAGGGACAAGCTTCCCATCCAATTTTCTTATAAATTGGCAAAAAGGGTCTTTTTGAGTCAGATTCCCGAGATTAACTGTTGTCTTTCTTTTTGAAATTGTGTATGTAATTTGCGAGTGGCTATGAACATATCCACTGGGATGCGTCTCAAGAGTTGAAGATCTTTCATCTACAGACTCCTTACTCAAGCCATCCCTAATGAATTTAAGTTTGTCTTCGCGATTATCAGACACCATTCCTAAAGAACGACAACGAGTGTTGCAATTCCATCGTGCACATTTGTAAACAAACATCCATTTGCTTAGCTCTAGTTTCTTTGCATAGGTGCTTCTTCCCAAAAACCAGCAGATGTGAAATTAAAAGAGTCAGAAGTCTCCCTGCCAGTGGACCCGTGCTTCAATTACCCAACGAATATCTTAGGAACACCGTGAATTGTTAGTAACCTCATCCGTTCCAAGTGAGCTTTGTAGACTTTCATCAGAGATTTTTGAGGGAGAGAAAGGAAATTGCTTGTGAAGATTTGCGAGAGCTTCTTCCATCTTGAAATGACTTAATCTGCAAAAACTAAACACAAAAATTAAATCACACCAAATCCACAATATATACACAAAATTGCATGGGTTGCCTCCCTGCGAGCGCTAAGTTTAGAGTCGTCAGCTAGACTTGACTTCTTGAACGTTAAGCTGGATCTGAAAGTGTGACACTTTCTTTTTGTCGCTTAAATGATTCTCCCCTAGTGTTTGACACGCTGACTGTTAACCTTGATGTGTTGTTGGTATTGGGATCCAGTAACTCAACAGCTCCATAAGGTAAAACCTGAGTGATCACAAATGGTCCTGACCACCTAATTCAACTTTCCAGGAAAAAGTTTTCAACCTCGAATTGTACAACAACACCTGCTGCCTTGGTTCCAAACTTTCTGTGAACTATTTTTCGGTCATGCCATTTCTTGGGTCTTTTCCTTGTACAATTTGGCATTCTCATAAGCCTGTAGGCGAAATTCCTCCAATTCGTTGAGTTGGTTTGGTGAAGTCTTTTTTCTCCTGCAGCTTGTGAATCAAAATTCAACTTCTCAGTGCCCAGTACGCCTTGTGCTCAAGCTCAACTGGCAAGATGGCACGCTTTCCCAAACACCAATCGGTATGGAGAGATACCAATGGGGTCTTGTAAGCCGTCATGTAGCCCATAATGCATAATCTAGTTTTGTTGACCAGTCCCTCCTTGTTGATCCAACGGTTCTTTCTAGGTTCTTTTGATTTCCCTGTTTGAAACCTCAACCTGTCCATTTGACTGTGGATGGTAACTATGGCAACCTTGTGAGTAACTCGTATTGGATAGGAGTGCATCGAAATATCTGTTGCAGAAATGTGAGCCACCATCGCTGATGATTGCACGAGGTGTTCCGAATCGCGTGAAAAATGTTCTTTTTAAGGAATTTGATCACCACTTTTGAATCATTGGATGGCAGTGCAACTGCTTCGACCCATTGGAGACGTAGTCTACAGCAACCAGGATTACAGGTTTCCGAATGATGGAACAAAGGGTCCATGAAATCAATACCCCACAAATCGAATATTCCACTTCTAGAATGTTTTGCAACGGTCCTTATTTCTCCTCGAAATATTCCCTGTTCTCTGGCACCTGTCACATGAAAAGCAAAAAGATAAGCATCTTAAAAAGAGTGGGCCAGAACAAAACCTGATTGAGAACTTTTGCTGCAGCTTTATTTCCGCTGAAGTGTCCGCCATATGGTGATGAATGACAGTGCTGCAAAACACTGTTGATTTCCATGTGGAACACATCATCTCAATAATTGATCAGTACATCGTTTGAACAGGTACGGTTCATCCCAGACATAGTGATTGACTTCTTTGAAGAACTTTTTCTGTTGCTGAGTTGTCCATTCCAAGGCCATTTTCCTGTTGTTTAATGGCAAACAGCTGTTCATCTGGAAAAAGTTTCTTTGATTGATAGATCTTTGTCAGCTGTTTCTCCATTCTCGAGCCTCGATAGATGATCTGCCACCTGATTCTCTGTTCCTTCCTGTCTCTATCTGATCTCCACGTCGAATTCTTGCAGAAGAAGTATCCAACGGATCAATCTGGGTTGGCATCTTTCTTTCTTTGTGATCAGATATTTGATTGCTGAATGATCGTGTGTAGACCACCACTTTGGGACCCAGCAGATAGGAGCAGAATTTGTCAAAAGCGTACACAACTGCGAGCAACTCCTTTTCAGTGGTTGTGTAGTTGAGTTGAGCTTCATTCAGAGTTCTGCTGGAGTAGTAAATGGTGTGGAAAATCTTTGCTTTGCGTTGTCCCAAAACTGCACCTACAGCAAAATCACTAGCATCGCACATCACTTCAAATGGAAAGGTCCAGTCTGGTGCTACAATGATGGGGGCAGAAATCAGCTTCTGTTTTAAGATCTCAAAAGCTTCCTGGCATTCTTTGGTGAAGTTGAAAGGCACATCCTTCTCCAGAAGATTGCAAAGAGGTTTTGGCCAATCTTGGAAAATCTTTGATAAATCTCCTATAAAAACCTGCATGTCCGAGAAAGCTCCGAATCCCTTTGACAGATGTGGTGGAGGTAGTTTTTCAATTGTCTCTTCTTGGCTTTGTCTACCTCATCCCCTTTTGTGAGATCCGGTGTCCAAGAACAATGCCCTCTTGTACCATGAGTGGCATTTCTCCCAGTTGAGTACTAGGTTTGTATCTTCGCCCTTTGTAATACATGTTCCAATTTTTGCAAACAATGGTCAAAAGAATCTCCAAACACAGAAAAATCATCATAAAACCTCCATACTCTGCTCCAGCATGTCTGAGAATATGGCCATCATGCAACGCTGAAAAGTGGCGGGGCATTACGTAATCCAAATGATGGCATCCTGCGGAAAGCAAAAGTACCATAGGGACATGTAAATGTGGTTTTCTCCTGATCTTCTGGGGCAATGGCAATCTGATTGTACCCTGAATATCCGTCCAGAAAGCAATAGAACTCATGTCCTGCCAGTCTGTCTAACATCTGTCAATGAATAGTAGCGGAAAATTGTCTTTTCTCGTGGCTTTGTTCAGCTTCCCGTAATCCATGCATACTCTCCCTCCATCCAGTCACCGTTCTTGTGGAATTAGCTCATTCTTCTCATTGGTAACCACAGTAGTTCCTCCTTTCTTTGGTACACACTACATAGGACTCACCCAACTACTATCTGAAATTGGGTAAATTATGCAAGCATCCAACCATTTGATTATTTCTTTCTTCACGACTTCCTTCATGATTGTATTAAGTCTCCGTTGATGCTCCACTGTGGGTTTGTAATCATCGTTCATCAGAATCTTGTGCATGCAAAATGATGGACTAATGCCTCGAATGTCTGCTATAGTCCAGCCAATGGCTCTTTTGTGTTCTCGTAATACTCTCAGTAGCTTTTCTTCCTGTTCCATTGTTAGTGAAGAAGAAATAATAACAGGTAATTCAGAAGTGTTTCCAAGAAATGCATACCTGAGATGGCTCGAAAGTAACTTTAGCTCCAGCTGTGGTGGTTCTTCAATCGAAGGCTTGATTCGATCTTTCTTGGGAAGTTCCAAGCTTTCAACTGGTGGTGTCGCTTTGAATCGGAATGGTTTGTCAAGGTAATTGATACATTCCAGGATTTCAGCATCTAGCTCACTGTCAGTCATATTGGTGATGCAAGCTTCAAGTGTATCTGTGGGATTTGGCTCAGTATTTTGAACGATACTTTCAACAACATCAACTCTGAAACATTCTTCTTCCTTTTCATCGCTCGGAATTTCATGGCTTTGAAAACATTAAAGGTCACTTCTTGGTCCTGCACTTTCATGGTTAGTTCTCCTTTTTGCACATCAATCACAGTTTTACCTGTAGCCAGGAATGGTCTACCAAGAATGATAGGTATTTCTTTGTCTTCTTCCATGTCAAGGATGATGAAATCTGCTGGGAGAATTAGTTTGTCTACTTTCACCAGCACATCTTCAACAACACCTCTTAGAAATGCAAGTGTTCGGTCCGCAAGTTGCAATGAAACTGAGGTAGGCATTGCTTCTCCAATCTAATCTGCAGTTTCCTGTAATAGAAAAAGGCATCAAGTTAACACTGGCTCCTAAATCACATAAAGCCTTACCGATGTAATGTTCTCCAATGGTGCATGGAACTGTGAAACTGCCAGGATCTTTCAACTTCGGGGGAAATTTCCTCTGAATAATGGGCTGCATTCTTCCGTTAATGCTTACTGTTTCGTAGTCTCCCAATCTCCGTTTTCGTGAAAGAATATTTTCATGAATTTTACATAGCTGGGCATTTCTTCCAAGGCTTCTGCAAATGGAATGTTGATATGCAGATTTTTGAATACCTCCAAGAAATGAGCAAACTGCTTGTCAAGTTTGTTTTTTCGAAGTCGCTGAGGAAAAGGTGGAGGTGGAATGATCTGATCTTTTTCTTTTTCCTTTGCTTCTTTTTCCTCCATCTGTGGAACTGCATCTTTTAGAATTTCCTCAATTGTTGCCTTGATCCCTATATCTTTGTTGATCTCAGTACCGCTTTTCAAAGTAATGACTTGAATTTGCTCCTTTCCTCGGTTCCTTGGATTTGGTTCTGTGTTGCTGGGAAGATTTCCTGGTGGTCTGTAACTCTGAGCATTGGCCAGTTGGCCGATTTGATTCTCCAGTGCTTTAATAGAAGCTATTGGCTCTGAATCATAGCATCGTACTTTTTTAACTGAGCCAGCACTTCTGCTATTCCTGGTTCATTTGTCTGCTCCTGGCCTTTGTTTTGTTGCTGAAATCCAGGTGGTGGATAGTTCTGTTGGAATCCAGGTGGTGGATTGTTCTTTTGCCCTGAATTGTTACTCCATGAAAAATTATGATGATTCCTCCACCCTGGGTTGTAGGTGTTGGAATATGGATCGTTCCCCTGTCTGTTGAAATTATTGACATAATTCACCGTCTCTTCAAGTTGGTTTGGTTCCGGTGATCGTCCATATGGTGAACTTGTGATCCAGTGGTCAAAGTCTCCATGAATTTGCATATCTGATCCAGCTTGGTATTGACTGCTGCTGTTTGACTCCACTTTCATAAATTCCTGCAATTCTTTGGATCATGCTCCTTTCTGTTGGCCACAAAGAATTGTTGTTGGCCATTTCTTCAATTAGGTCCCAGGCTTGATCTTCCATTTTGCCATCAGGGCTCCTCCAGCAGCAGCATCGATTGTGGTTCTCATTATTCCAGAAAGTCCATTATAGAAAGTTTGGACTTGAAGCTATTTTGGAATCTCATGATGAGGACATTTCCGGAGCAAATCTTTGTACCTTTCCCAAGCTTCGTAGAGAGTTTCCGAGTCTTGTTGTACAAAGGATGTGATGTCATTTCTCAGTTTTCCAGTTATGGCTGTGGAAAGTACTTTGCAAGAAATTTGGTGGCTAAAATGTTCCAAGTTGTGATGGAACCTGCTGGTAGTGAATGTAGCCAAGCTTTAGCTTTGTCTTTCAAGGAGTATGGGAAAACACGCAGTCTAATTGCTTCTTCAGCCTCTTGTTGTAATTGAAAGTGCCGCAAACTTCCAGGAAGTTGCTGATGTGGGTATTAGGGTCTTCAATTGCATTTCCTCAAAACTGAACTGACTGCTGAATCATCTGAATGCATGTTTTGATGTCACCCGCATTTGCTGGTAAAGAAGGAAGTACAATACAAGAAATGAGTCTGTCAACCACCGGAATGG
The DNA here is from genome assembly GCA_019454045.1 of Zanthoxylum bungeanum. NCBI lineage: Eukaryota > Viridiplantae > Streptophyta > Magnoliopsida > Sapindales > Rutaceae > Zanthoxylum > Zanthoxylum bungeanum. The sequence goes on along the minus strand of SKCR01019114.1, from coordinate 29,029 downwards.
TTCTGTCTCGAATGGGAATTGGTGGTACAACATTCAAAGGTTCAGGTTCCATGTTGACTAACGCTTCTTGGCCTTCTCGCCGTTCCCTTCTCAACTGTCTGATGGTTCTTTCAATTTCCGGGTCAAGCGGTCGAAGTTCAAAGCTTCTGGTTCGTCTCATAAAGTTTCTGAGAACCTGAAACACAAGAAAATAAAAACAATAAGTAAAAAGAAAATTAGATACAAGTAACGGTATCTAACCTTAAAGCTAATAGTGAAAGATAAATAAGTCCCCGGCACGGCGCCAAAAAACTTGACCGGCGTAAACACACACGTATAACGCAAGCGTACGTATCGTTCAAGTAGTATAAAAAATCGATCCACCAGGACTTAATACCTAAGCTATTTTTTTTATGAGGTCAAATGATTGCTAGTATCTAACAGGTTGTTTGATTGATTTGAATGGCGACGATTCTAAATTTAAAGATAAATAAATAAAATGTTCGAAAGTAAGTTTTAAGAAAATTCAATATTAAAAACTATCTAGGGTTGTGAATCTTTTCAATATTATTTAAAGATGAAGTGGTTATCCTATAGTTTGGTAATATTTGATTTATTAACTTAGAACACTAAATTATGTGAAAGCCTCTTCCGATGGTCAATTACAAATACCTAGTATAATCCAATTGAACCATATGTCTATGTCAACGAAATTACCTAGATTCATTAAGATTAAGTTCCAATTAAGGCTACCCCCGCCCGACAAGTATATTCCTATCCTGTAAGGAAATCTATTAAAAGAGTTATCTATCCTAAAGGAAGATCGTGGGCTATTGAGTCTAAGGTCTTAAACTTAAAATCCATATGTCTAGTTCATTTTAAGTTTACCTAATCAATTTTATAATGGCCAGTTAATAAAAAGCATTAAGATTAAGACTCAATAAATAAATCTTTATATTACCCAAACTATAATCTACTCTTATAAACCAGTGATATTGAAATTCATCACAACCCTAGATAACTAACTTAGTTATGACACATGACTAGGGCTAGTAAAAACTTAAAAGTAAAAGCCATAAATTAAAATGCGAAATAGTAAATACGGTAAAGTAAATACTGAAAAGTAAATAACAATAAAATAAAATACTAAGGTAAGGGAATTACTTTTACTATTTACTATTTAGATATCTCTCATAAAATAATATATAAACTTGTGATAATATTACCAACCAGCCATATAGGCGGTAACCTGATTAATTCAAATTAAGTCCGACCAGCCATAAAGGCGGTATGATTTGTCCATGAACCTGCCATATATGCGGTAAGAAAATTTAATTATCAACCAGCCATATAGGCGGTATCCTGGATTAGTCAGGTTTAAACCAATTTAAATTTAATAGCCAACCGACCAATATGGCGGTATCCGTATTAAGTCAAATTTTAAATAGTAAATATATTATATTTAAGGGAGATTAATCTAAATAGTAACAGTAAAAGAATTACCTTTCACCTTAGCAAGGAGAAGTTACCTCATCATGGTTGAATAGTAAAACTGAACAGTAAAAACAAGATAAATTACTATTACTATTACAGAAAGTAATTACTATTACAAAATGTAATTAATTACAAAACTTAAATTAAAAGAGATTAGAGAGAGAAACTCCGATTTTACATCAAAGAAATGAGAGAGAATGGTGCCACTAAAACTGAAATGGCGGCCTCATTTTATAGGCATATTTTGGTCCAGCGTCGACGAACGCTGAAAATGCACTAGCATCGCGACGCTGGCAACAGTTTCTGGAGTCCACGCGTACGTTGACCACGCGGCTGTCGGCACAATAATTGGTGATATGTGTCACGCTCTAGTTGACTGGCGATGCGGTCCAATGAAATCGTGCCACGTGTAATCTTGTGATTGGGTGTCAATTCGGTCTAATAGAATGGTGACACGTGGCATGCTCTGATTCGTTTATTATTCGGTCCAGAGAGAGGCGACACGTGGCACGCGGTTTGGGTGGTCCAATGAGGTGATGACACGTGGCATGAGGCGCATATTAGCAAGGGCGGCGCACGTTAGCAAGATCCGGCGCACGTTAGCAAGTCCAACCTATCAGATTTTGACACGTGGCTGACGGCGCATGTTAGCACATTCGGCTCATCCTGGGCGTCGCGACGCGAAAAAGACCAAAATATTGTTGTTGACGCATTTATGTCCGTTTTTGCCTCAAATTGCCTCCAGTGCTTTCCAAACTTTATTTATCTGCAAAATAACAACAAAACACCTCAAAACGTTCACAAACTCGAGAAACTATACGAAATATTAGGTCAAATGAGTGAGAATAAGTGATATAAATACCACTCATCAACGACGAATCATTTATTGATACATACTTGATTATTGAGTGCATCGATTCACACCCAACTAACATCTAACTGTCAGACCATAAAAGGTCTCTAATATATATGGCATCAAAGTGTGGAAGATCACACACAAAATCACTGTTATCCTATAGTCAAAGGATCACATATGCTATTCGACTTGAGGAGATTCCTATTGACGGTTGTGTGTACTTCAACCTATTAGGAGTCACTTATGAGTCATTCAATATTCACTCTAACGAATACCAATATGTCTATACGAGCTTCATATGCTCATGATACATCGGGTTAAACCATTGGAACTCCAATTCCAATATACGATATTTGCTAGTCTTCTAAGTAATAGGAATTCAACCGTATTCCAAAACCGACGACTAGGAATATTTACTTTAAGAATAGTTTATAATAGTAATACTATCTCAATTTCGGACCACCCAGTATCTAGTATTACTAGATGACTATTTTAAGGTCGATGTCAGTCTCAACATATTTATATATCAATCTAATATATTAAAGACATTACCATTAACAAGCTTGAAATGAAAATGTAGTTATTATATTAGTAAAAAAAATAAAATATAATGTACAATACATTATCCAGATTGACACTCCAATCATCAACTCCAACAAACTCCCACTTGCTTAGTGTCAGTTCGGATGGTGCCAATAGGTTTAACTCCTTCAGAAACTTCAACCAAGTCACATATTTGATTGTCATGCATAGAATCCATTTCAGATTTCATGGCTGCCTGCCATTTTCCCGAATCGATATCTATTATCACCTCTTTAAAAGTAGTCAGATTTGTTTCCTCTAAGAGGATAACATCAAGGCTCACATCAGACGTTAAAAACAGTCTCTCAAAAGCTTTGATATTCTATTCGACTTACGTAGAACCTGTGTTCTAAATCATTCACCTAGTTGAATCTTTGGTTCCATCTCAGGTTCCTTAATGTTGGGATAAAGCTCATCGAGTTTAATCTTTATACGATTCCCACTTTATTTCAAAAAATCATTTTCTAGAAAAGTAGCAAAATGAGAAATAAATACATTTCGTGCTCAGAATCATAGAATTGATATCCCAAAAAAATTTCAAGATATCCAACGAACCTGTATTTATACCCCATGTGTCGTTTTTTATCCCATTGCGCAACTCTAACATATGTAGGGCAACCCTAAATCCTTAAATATCTAAATTTTGAATTTCTACCCAATCATATCTGATATATGGTCGTAGAAACATCTTTCGATGGAACTCTGTTAAGTGTGTGGGCAGAAGTAAGCAAAGCATAACCCCAAATGTAAAATGGAATATGTGAATAGCTTATCATAGATCGCACCATATCCAATAAAGTATGATTTCTCAACTCAGACACACCAATGTGTTAAGGAGTTCCTGATGGGCTATATTGGGCGAGAATCTTATTCTCCCTTCAATAATTTTTGAATTCGTCGCTCATTAATTCACAACATCGATCTTATTGAAGGCACTTGATGAATTTCCCACTTTTTTTTCTACCTCGTTCTGGAATATTTTGAGCTTTTAAAATGTTTCCTATTTATGTCTCATCAAATAGACATAACCATATCTTGACTTATCATCAGTGAAATTCATGAAGTATGTTGAACCATCATGAGCGGCATGATTTAGTGGACCACATATATCATTATGTACTAGCTCCAATAAATCTTCAGCACATTGTCCAACACCAAGAACTGGGGCCTTTGTCGTTTTCCCTTAGATACATGACTCACAAATTGGATAAGGATCTAAGGCAAGATCTTTAATCAAACCATCCCTAAATAACTTTGATAGGCGTCTAACAACTATGTGGTCCAATTTCATATGCCATAATTCAGTATTATTTAATTCAGATCTTTTACTTGTATTTTCCTCTATACTAAATACATCTCGATATGTTTCCAAAAATAATGAATGTTAGATAAAGAACATTCACATATCAAATAGTTGTCTTTATCATATAAATATAAAGCACCATCTTTAATGTTTATTTTATATTTATCTTTATCCAGTATCGATAACGATATTATTTGGCTATTAAGAGAGGGTACATAATAACAATCATTTAAAAATGATTTACATCCATTATGGTGTAACATCCCTGATCCCGTAAATGCTACCGGTAAAGAATAGGTCGTACTATTCCCCTGAGTCTTTGTGATATGATCCAGGGTACCCACCAGAGGGTCATCGACGACAGAGTTAAATTGGGCTTATTGTGGGTTAATTTGTATTCAATCTTCAAGTCCAAGACAACTTTCAAACCTAAAGAACCAGATTGAAATAAATGAGAATGACGCAAGCCCAATGTAAAAGAATTTTTGACGAATCAAGCCGAATCAAGTCTGAAACCAAAAATTCGGCCAAGACAAGACTTAATGGGCTTGAGACACATAATTTGGGCCTTGTTACATGAAGGCCACGAAATTTAGGAGCTTTTGGTGCAAGGAGACAACTTTAGACATTTTGGAAACAATTGTCACATTTGTTGACTTATTAGGCATATTGGATTTTGTGATTTTGTTGTTTTTCCTTTATTGAATTTCTTGGCAAAGTTTTCATTAAGTTTCTATTCTTTTGAATTTCTTGGAAAGTTGTCTAGGTTGTTAAATGACTATTAACGGCATAGCCTTTAAATAGCCATTAGTTAGTAAGTTAGGGTGTTATGGTATTTTCACACCTATTAGGGTTTCCTTTATTGTACTACATATTGTAACATTTCTTTCTTAATGAAATTAATCATCAATTTCGAAATTAGCTTCATCTTGAAAGCTTGGATTTGTCCAAAAATTGCTTAAGGGGGGATTCCCCTTATTTCATGCAATCGACTTATCTAAGGCGTGGCAACCTTAGTGGCGTCTCCGTGCTAGCAGAACACTACAATGAATCATCTTAAGGGTTCTCAAAGACAAGTTCTTTGTGGGTCTTCTTTGTGGCCTTGGAAGGGTTTGTTCCTACAAAATCAAATTCGCGGTGCTTGGTGTTCTATCCGTTGCGAGGGTTTGTTTGGCCTTAAACATCAAGTGAGTTCCTGTGGTCCTTGGTAAGATCTTAGGGTTAAGTACGTAATTCTGGTGATTTATTTGGTGTTTTGTCTTTAGTTGTCATTTGTAGATAAGAGTCTTAGATTGATTTCAATTATTATTTGTGTTGATTTTCTCATCTTTATTTGTGATGTTTATTATAGTTTAGAATATAAAAGATGAGACAAGGATAAAATTTCAAAATATTTGGTCTTCGTCTTCGTACGATATATCGTATCAACTCTAGAGCGTGTAGTATGATCATCAGTAGGAAAGATCCTACTAATTTTGCTAGTACTACAGTAGTTGAAAAGTGGAATTACCATTGATACCTATGGATAGACCTTACATTTGGATGAGTGAATTTGGCGAGGTCGAGGTTAGTCAAAGAGTTGTGGTAAGTTTTGTTATTGGGGAAAAATATGTTGATGAGGTAGTTTATGACGTAGTTCCTATGAGTACTACACATATATCATTGGGCAAGCCTTGGTATAAATTTAACAAAGTGGTTTATGAAATGGACAAGAATAGGTATAAGGTCAAATATGGTGAGAAAGTTATTACTATCATTCCTTTAACACCACAACAGGCATATGATGATGTGTTGTATTTTCAAAGAAGTACGAGTAATGAGAGACATGGTAATGTCGATAAAGTACATTATGTGGAGCCATCAGAAAATGACATGGGTATTGAGATTGTTGAAGAATTTGTTGTAAATGAGAGTGTAGGACAACAAGTTGGGGTAGTGGCCGAGATTTTTACTGAAAGATAGATCATTAGCGACGCTAAAAAGAGTGAGAATGCTTGTGATTCCATGAGCATTGAGGGAGTAAACACTTGTGAGGCAGTGTGCTTTGAGGTTGAAAAACATAGTGAAGCTGAGCATTTGTGTGAGGTCTTTACAAGTAAGGTTAAGATAGTGGCTATATGTGATGATGAAGCGATGCGAGTGAGTGAAAATGAAGTGGATGTGATAGTGAAGTTTTTACCTAACACATTCTCTACTATTTATGTTTCTTCATTACAGGTGCAAGTGGTCAACTATGATTCATTTATACTCCAAGATCATCATTCAATTAATTTTGTCATAACTATCTTTGATCCAGGTTCAGAGTCGAGGATGAATCCATTTCAAGATAGGGAGAATGATATGATCCAGGGTACTCTCTAGAGGGTCCTCGACGACAGAGTTCAATTGGGCTTATTGTGGGTTAATTTGTATTCAATCTTCAAGTCCAAGACAACTTTCAAACCTAAAGAACCGGATTGAAATATATGAGAATGACGCAAGCCCAATATAAAAGTAGTTTTGATGAATCAAGCCGAATCAAGTGCGACACCAAAAATTCGGCCAAGACAAGACTTAATGGGCTTGAGACACATAATTTGGGCCTTGTTACATGAAGGCCACGAAATTTAGGAGCTTTTGGTGTAAGGAGACAACTTTAGACATTTTGGAAACAATTGTCACATTTGTTGACTTATTAGGCACCTTTATTGGATTTTTTTGATTTTGTTGTTTTTCCTTTATTGAATTTCTTGGCAAAGTTTTTTATTAATTTTCTATTACTTTTGACTTTCTTGGAAATTTGTCTAAGTTGTTAAATGACTATTAAGGGCATAGCCTTTAAATAGCCATTAGCTATAAGTTCGGGTGTTATGGTATTTTCACACCTATTAGGGTTTCCTTCATTGTACTATTTATTGTAACATTTCTTTCTTAATAAAATTAATCATCAATTTAGAAATTAGCTTCATCTTGAAAACTTGGCTTTGTCTAAAAATTGCTTAAGGGGGGGTTCCCCTTATTTCATACAATCGACTTATCTAAGGCGTGGCAACCTTAGTGGCGTCTTCGTGCTTGTAGAACACTACAAGGAATCATCTTAAGGGTTCTCAAAGACAAGTTCATTATGGGTCTTCTTTGTGGCCTTGAAATGGTTTTGTTCCTACAAAATCAAATTCGCGGTGCTTGGTGTTCTATCCGTTGCGAGGGGTTTCTTGGCCTTAAATATCCAAGCGAGTTCTGCGTCACTCTGACTTCCTAACCCTGAACAGTACTAATACTATTTTCTCCATTAACTATCTTATGTATAAGACCGTAGCCTAACTTAACAGCATAAAATGCAAACTCAACATTAATAATTGTATACTCAATAACATTTACTTTTAAAATTGTATTGGTAAACATTTTCACAATGACTATCACATAACCAACGACTGATACATGACTTTTACTTTACACTGACTGGACTCTCACTCTTTCTGACTTGAACTGCTGGACTCCATACCTTAGTGACTGCCATCAGTATCCATCCTCCCGAGCTCATCCTCTAAGAACCTACAAAATAAAACACTAGGAACTCTATCCTGAAAAATATCATCTGAAATCTCTTTAAACTTATCTTTTCTGAAAGTCTCTTATAAAACTGAAGTTTCTGAAGACCTTTCTTCTTAGAAAAACTTATCTCTTGAAACTAACTCTGAAAACCTGTATCTGAAAACTGTTTGAAAACTGATCTTTGTCTTTAAAAAACTTTACTTATGGGGGTGTTAAGTATCGTCGTCCCCCCATACGCCTAACTAGACCTAGGAGTGGAAATCTATGACATTGGGGCGTTACGTATTGTTGTCCCCCAAAACATGCAACTCCAGACCCTGAAACTAGTGGTCTTGGGGAGTTACGTATCACCGTCTCCCAAGCCACTGAACTAGAACTGAGGGTGCAGATCTACGCTACCCTCAAAGCTCTGAACCTATGATCTAGAGGCATTTGCCATCCCTATTCTTGAACTAGGATTTATGGGCGTTACGTATCATCGTCCCCCCAGTCCTCTACAGGTGCACATGTGTTGTCCGTCAATTCCACATCTGAATCCATTTACATACTGAGGTGGGTTTTTCCTCATGCCTCGAAAACACAAAATCATGTTATTAAAAACAATCTTTCTAAAACATCATTATCTGAAAAACATCCATAATAAATTTCTAACTAACGCCCTAAGCGAAGAAAAGAAATTTTGTGCTTAAAACATTACAAGGAAAAATCAATTAGAAAAAGAGTGTCCACTCACTGATTTGGAGTTCCGCTAGCATAACGTCACTTTGCTGAAAAATTTTGTGGTTCATGCGATAACCCTCAAAGGACAACTCGATTAGAATTTATGTCGTAGGATACATTCCGAAATTATCTTCACTATATGATGTTCTACATTATGTTATGGTAAATGACATGTCTAGAGAATGATACGAAGCCCTTCAGGTGGTCTTAATGTTGTGGGTTAAAATTGGATTGGCTAAAAATTTTATCGTGAGAAATGGTCTCGCGTCGCGACGCACAGACTTGCGCATCACGACTCGACCTGGAAAAGGCCGAGACAGTGAGCTGGTTTTTGGTTCGCGTCGCGACGCGCACATAACAGAATCGAATTTGGGCTTATTTTTCCAGAACGTGTCGCGATGTGAGGTGCTTCGCATCGAGACACGAGGCCAGTTTCATGACCTAATATCAACTTTTCCAAGTCTAACTTGCTCCACCATACTTCCCACACTAAAACCTTCATATAAACACCACTTTAACTACACAATGTATACTCAAGAGACATATTTAACCCCAATTTATGTACCAATTTATCAATAACACACATAAAAGAAGCACATTCAACTTTCCCCCTCCAATACATTCACATACATAAAAGCCTCAATCCATAATAATATCATCTTGTTACTTTCCAAAACACATGCAAACAACCAAATTAAGCCAATTTAACAATCTCAATTTCTAGGGTTTATATGGTGCGAAATTGGGGCTTTAAATTCTTTATTGAAAATTGAAAATTGAGAATATTGAAAGAGAATGGAAGCTTACTTGACCAGAAAACTTGAGAGCTCATCACCATTTATTCATTGTTTTCATGGAAATGAAGAAAATTTTGAAGATTATCTCCCTCACTTCAAGCTCACGTTTTCCCCTCTTAAGGGATTCATGAATAGTGCCTTATTTATAGGCAAAATGGCTGATTTTTGTGATAAAATGAGTTGTTGAAATTTGGCCACATGTCTCATTTCTAGTCCTTTCTCAAAATTACTGTAGCTGTTTCGTAAATCATGATTTTTTACCGATTTCAGATTTCGAATTTGGAAAACTATAGAAATTGAAAGTTGTAGGTCTCGGTCTAAGCTTTCCGCCGATATAAATTTCATAAAAATCAGAGTTTGTATGAGAAAGTTACGGCCCGATTACTCAAGGATGTTCAAGGTGGGACGTAAGCTAAATTCCACGTCGAAATTTCAAGAAATCTTCTGAATGTCCCCGAATGTCATTTTATGAGCACATACTTGCTCGAACATGATTTATATCAAGTATTATATCTCCGAACTACAATAGTCGTCAGGCTCTGGTGACGTACAAGTCGTCGGGGTTACCGGAAGTTACAAATTCCTCCCTAAATATGATTCATGTTGGAAAATCTAATCCATGTCCCAAGATCAATAGAGCATACAAAATATATAAATGAATGAAAAATATTGAAGTATGGCGGAATCATACTCACAAAGATCGGAATGCGGATGCGTTGATGAAATGAAAATTTTCTCCTTTGTGCAGTGAAGGTTTCGGCCAAGGTGAGTGGGGAAGCTCCAAGCTTTCTTTGATCCTTCCAAGCTCAAGAATTAGTTTCCCATAACACCTTTGTATGATCCCTTGAAGGTGCTAGCCTTGTATGTGAATTTATGTTCCAAACAAACACACTTTCTTCAAGTTTTGCAACAAAAACAGAAAAGTGGAGAGCTGTGAAACTGTGACAGTTTCGGTGAAGAGGAGAAGAGAAAGAGTGAGTATTTTGATTTCAAAAATCAATTTATATTTGTGTCATAATTATTGTCAAACAATTACCAACCTTTGGTAGGTTTATGACACAAAATCCATCACCATACCTTGCCTTTGAGTGTGTTACACACCATCACCAAAAACCCATCACACAAAAGTGTATCTAATGACAAGTGATGTGATGGTTGATGTGACATGTGGGCCCCACTTGATTTCGAATGCGAGTGGGCCCGCAAACACTCCCGGGCTCGAGTTCGATAATTCCGAATTAGCGAACTTCCGTCGCGACGTTAATTAAATCAAATTTAATTAAATAATTGTGCCTAGCATAATTACTATTCATGTCGCTAATGAATTAATTCTAAATTAATTCATTTGCCCGAATTAAAATCTAATTTTAATTCCGCGTCGAAATCGAATTTCGTTTAATATATCGAATATATTATTTCAACGATTAATTCCAAATTAATCTTTCTCTTCTTCAAATAGTACTTTATCCAAGATAAAGTCTCTCCGCAATTAATCCCAGATTAACTAAGTTCGAATCATACGTCATCGGTGAATCTTCGGGAAGCGACCCAAGAGATCTCTGGATATGTTGGCAGTAAATACGGTCGTCGGACTATCCGAACACGTACGTACCAAGTACTACGTTTTTACCGATTTACAAGACAAGGTTAGCCTCTAGCAAAACGCCATGCCTACCCAATTCTCCAGAAATATTCTTACTGGAATATAAGATCTATAACATGCGTAGTATATACGTAGTATAGTGTATAGCAGTCCAGTATCGGATGATCACATGTAAGGCCTGGGGCTGGAGATGTGTCTGCCCCGTACGAAACATATATCGGACATCAAGCAACTAGTCTCTTTGAATCGGATAATCCTGACCTTGTCATATTATCCCGATGGTTGCAACCATTATAGAGTACTAGTTCTGTATCCTGCGCGATCATCATCTCCATATGTCTGAAGTGATACTTCCGTCTTGACATCACATCCAATACACTACGATTCCCGATAAACCTAGAAGAGGTGTACACAGAACCTGTTAAAGCCCTGGACGACCAAAACTAAAGTCTACTGATTGTCGCAAGTACTAGCGATGCAAGTCTCAGGTTAAGACCATATGCACCTACCCTGAAGCGGACTCCCATAGACACGCAGACATACTACCAATGGGATTCCGCGGGGTCTATCCAGAGCGAAGCTGTTTTCCGTACCATCGGTAAAACACAACCTCCTACCGCACTTGCATAAGTATCATATACTTAAATATATGAGAACTATGCCGTTGTGCCCTCACAACACGCACAAGTGTAGTACTAGTCTATTCTGCATTATCGATGTCCAATCTCGATAATACTACGACTAGGGATATTTAATGATTAAACCTTTATGGATTGATACTGTCTCATATCATCTCAATCCGGAAATAATCATAGGGACTTTTACCATTATATATCAAAGTAAATAAATTACAAAACGGTAAAAGGCAATTTCATTACTACATAGTTAATTTTGTACAACAATACAACATCATTTACAAAATAGTGACGCTATGGGTCATAATTGTCTAACAATCTCCCACTTGGCCTATAACCAGTCACTCAAGCATCTAATACCTGAACTATGTACATGTCGCTCAAACTTTTCCTGAGGAATAGCCTTCGTCAGCGGATCTGCAATATTCCTCTGATGCGATCTTTTCGATCTTTACATCGCCACGATGTTTGATCTCTCGAATCAGATGGAATCGTCGAAGAACATGTTTGGATCGTTGATGAGACCTTGGTTCCTTAGCCTGTGCTATAGCCCCGCTATTGTCACAATACAATCGAACGGGCTCAGCTGCTAACGGAACTACTCCTAATCCAATTAGGAATTTACGGATCCAAACAGCCTCTTTTGCTGCTTCAGCTGCTGCAATGTACTCCGCTTCAGTTGTTGAATCGGCAACAGTATCTTGCTTGGAAGATTTCTAGCTCACTGCTCCGTTATTCAAACAAAATATGTACCCGGATTGCGACTTAAAGTCGTCTCTGTCGGTTTGGAAACTTGCATCGGTATACCCAGATACCTCAAGTTCTCATCTCCATAGATTAAGAAAGCATCTTTAGTTCTGTTAAGATACTTAAGGATACTCTTAACCGCCATCCAGTGATCTTTACCTGGATCGGCCTGATATCGACTGCACATGCTCAAAGCATGGGACACATCAGGTCGTGTACATATCATGGCATACATGATCGATCTGACTGCCGAGGCGAACGGAGTGCCGACTCATGTTGTTCTCTCATCTTGTGTTTTAGGACACATGTCCCTAGATAGATAGACGCCATGTGATATTGGTAACAGTCCTCTTGGAATGATCCATGTTGAATCTCTTCAACACTTTATCAATATATGTACTCTGGGAGAGTCCAAGTAGCTTTCTAGATCTATCTCGGTAGATCTTTATTCCTAGAATAAAAGCTGCTTTCCCAGATCTTTCATGGAGAATTTCAATGAAAGCCAAGCTTTCACCGACGTTAACATGGGAATGTCATTGCCGATAAGCAATACATCGTCGACATAAAGGACAATAAAAGTCAGTGCACTCCCACTAACCTTCTTATATACACAAGGGTCATCTTCGTTTTGAATGAAATCATATTCTTTTATGATCTCATCAAAACGTTGGTTCCACGACCGCGATGCTTGCTTCAGTCCATAAATGGACCGATTTAACTTACAAACCTTGTTTGCAAGTCTAGGTGCGATAAAACCGTCAGGCTGTTGCATATAAACATCCTCCGAAAGGTTTCCGTTAAGGAAAGCGGTTTTAACGTCCATTTGCCATATTTCGTAATCGTAATATGCAGCTATTGCAAGCATTATCCGAATGGATTTAATCATGGCAACGGGTGAGAAGGTTTCGTCATAATCAACTCCAAGTCGTTGACGATATCCCTTCGCTACAAGCCTAGCTTTGTACGTTTGTACGTTGCCATCCATGTCAGTCTTCTTCTTGAAGACCCATTTGCATCCAATAGGCTTTAAGCCTTCTGGTGCATCAACCAGTGTCCAAACTTGGTTGGTATACATGGAATCCATTTCGGCCTTCATGGCTTCTTGCCATAAAGCGGATTCGATACCTTGTATCGCTTCCTCATACGTAGCCGGTTCAGTATCCTCAATAAAATTAATATCTACATGAGGTGAGATCAGGAATCCATACCTCTCAGGTATTACCCTGACTCTCTCCGACCTACGCGGTCCTTGTGTATTTGAAGATTGTGGTTCAGTCTCATCGGATGGACTGTTCATGTTCCGTTGATAATTCACTGCCAGAACAGTTTCACTACGACTTTCATCGAGTTCTAATTTCCTCCCACTAAACACTGCATTTAGGAATTCCTTCTCAAGGAAACCGCATGTAGAGCAACAAATACTTTGTTCTCTTGTGGGTGATAGAAGTAATATCCTTTGGTTTCCCTAGGATATCCAACGAATAGGCATTTATCTGATTTGGGTTCAAGTTTGGTACCTTCCAAACGTTTAACGTATGCCCAGCAACCCCAAATCTTCAGGAATGAGAAACCCGGTTTCTTTCCTGTCCATATCTCATATGGAGTCTGTTCAACAGACTTGACGGAACCTTATTCAAAATAAGAACTGCACTGTTTAATGCATATCCCCATAAGGAAATTGGCAGCTCAGTGCGACTCATCATCGACCTTACCATGTCCAACAAGGTACGGTTTCTCCGTTCAGACACACCATTTAATTGTGGTGTTCCAGGAGGAGTCCACTGTGAAAAAATACCATATTCTTTCAGGTAATCTTGAAACTCATTACTTAAGTATTCGCCACCACGGTCCGACCGTAATGTCTTAATACTCTTGCCTGTTTGTTTTTCAACTTCGTGTCGAAACTCTTTGAATTTCTCAAAAGTTTCCGACTTGTGCATCATTAGATACACATAACCGTAACGTGATGCATCATCGGTAAAGGTTACGAAGTATCGATATCCACCTCTAGCCTGGCTAGACATGGGCCCACAAACGTCACTATGGACGAGGGCTAACAGTTCATTGGCGCGTTCACCTTTACCACTAAAAGGTGATTTAGGCATTTTGCCTAATAAGCAAGATTCGCAGACGTCATATGAATTTGGATCAAATCCGTCCAAGTACCCATTCTTCGAAAGTGTGGATATGCGAGTCTTGTTAATGTGTCCCAGACGACAATGCCACATATAAGTTTCATCCTTTAGATCACTCCTTTTAAGCCTTTTGTTTGTTATTTATATGTAGGAGATTCATTTATATTCAAAATATAAAGACCATTATTTGCAACTGCAGTGCATATTTCTGCATCATTTTTATATAAATAACACCCAGTGTTTAAATACAAAAGTGTACCCATTACGGGTTAACAAAGATACAGATATAATATTCCTAGTCAAACTAGGTACATAATAACAGTCATTTAGTTTAAGTACATGCCCCGAGGGCAGTTCTAATACAAAAGTGCCCACGGCCAAAACAGCAACAGGAGTTCCGTTTCCAACTCGTAGATCAATCTCCCCTGAAGCCAGAGTCCTGCTGTTCTGCAGATCCTGCACATCAGTACATATATGAGAACCACAACCAGAGTCAAAAATCCAATTTTTAAAACTAGAAGTAGCCATGTTTATTTTAATAACAAACATACCAGAGGTCGGTGCCTTGCCCGCCTTGATCTCCCTTCTGATCGCCCTGTTCATGCGGCAGTCACGCTTCCAGTGACCTCTTTTGCCGCATTTAAGGCATATGTCTTGTGACTTGTCCTTTGGCTTCCCAGAAGCCATCGACATCTTGGCCTTGCCCTTGTTCTTATGCTTCTTCTTTTTCACCCCTCCAGTTGCCTTGGGCCCAGCCCTTGACGACTGAGAGGTCGATGCAAAGTGCGCCTCGCGCTTGTTGCCTTTAAGAATCTCTTTCTCTGACTCCTTAAGAATGGATAATAGCTCTCCAAGAGTATCGTCCGTATCCATCAACTTGTAGTTAATGATAATCTGCCTCCAAGTATCGGGAAGTGACTGTAAGAGCATGTCTATAGTCAGCTCAGCCTCCAAGACTATTCCCATCTTGGCTAGCTCATCAATGTCAGCTATCATTTGAGTCCCGTGGACCTCAACTGAAGCGCCATCAGTCATACGGGAGCGAAAGAGTTTCTTCACCAACTCATACCTCTCCATCCGCTTATTAGTGCGGTGAAGATCCTTTAGTCTAGCCATCATATTATAAGGATCTAAGTCTCTATTCTGGCGACGAAAGTGTTGAGTCATGGAAGTAAGCATGATCGACTGAGTCGTATCACAATCATCACTATGAGTTCTCCATAACTCCAGCTCAAGTGGCTCAGTGGGCCTCGGCCCGAGAGGTCTCTCTATGGTGTATAACAGCCTCTCTGCCCCAAGGACTATCCTTAGGTTCATTTCCCAGTCTGTGAAGTTCGTGCCCTTAAACACATTATCACCCATGATTATGTCACGGATATTCGCTTTGTTTGCCATCTTAACTACGATAGTCTAACTATCTAGTTAACGATATATGGGTACAGTCAAACTGTTACAAAAAATAACATATATTAGTCCAACTAATATTAAAATATTGACGAAATAAATTTTGTAAGCGCGTAAAGCTAAGTATCTGAATGAAATTGCAAATTCAATACTAGCCTCCCACTATTTTCTACAAGTCTCTAACCCTCTGTCGAGTACTCGGGAAATCCAATTTCCTAGTGGGCTAAGATCCGTTAAATAACACACAACCTTGACTTTGGCCAACAAGTTGTATGATATTTAACTAGGTAGATCTCGAAGATCAATTGGATCCCATCCAATTCTTATATCCGGTAGGTGGACATCCAAGTCCGAAACATATATATATTTAATACATATGTCAATGTATCCAATACATTTTCCTAACCATTTCCTCTGAATCAACTAAGTCTTGGCTTTGGCACAACAAACTTAATGATTCCAGTTAAGCGGGACCCATTGACATGGAAAGTTTCGTAATCAATGTCGATGGACAAGAAGTGATCTTGACTTTGGCCAACAAATCACAACTTGGACAAGACACCGATATGGAACAAAACTCTCATGATTCAAACACATCCTCAATTGACAAAGGTCTTGACTTTGGCCAACAAACCAATGCCAATTTCGGATCTTGAGAAAGAATCACTCAACGGAAGGAAAATCGCTTAATATTGATTGAGGGATTTTCGCGTAATTGGCAACCAATTAATTTATCTTTGTTAGGTCTCATCATCATACACCCTTAAGCATGCTTCTAAAACATCATAAAGCGCGTAAAGTAAAATAATAGTGATATGCGGATGGATATATAACAATTTGTTCCTAGAACAAATCACTCCCTTCCTCTCCCCGGCAAGCACTATTCTACTTCTACCCAATTACATAATACAATAAGAGAAACCTCATTTACATTGAGGGGAATTAGGTGAGAAGAGAATACAAAGAGATAATAAGAGAAAGGCTGGACACGCAGGTCCAATTAATAAATTCTGAATTTACAATATTTCTAAAATTACCCTTCCCTTCTAATATCCATCCGATATACACTATTCATTTATCATATCCACATTCATTCATTCAATGCATGTTATACAACCAATCTAATCCAATTAATTAGTCTTTAATTAGGTGACAATACAATGTTCAACCAATGGTTTGCTTTTGCGCGAGTTCAACTCGTTTTGAGAATAAGTACTTGTAGTACGAATTCATGAATTATATCGAACTACTCATCAAATCCAATTTAAGTCGTATTCAATACTAATCCTTATATTTAATTCCAAATTAAATATTTACACTTTTATTGTGCTTTTATGACTCAGATTCCAAATCTAATTCTATCGGGTCTCAAAGCCCAATCAACATCCAATGTCCGTTTAATTAAAGTCCGATGGGCTTTCAATTGATTTCATTAGGCTTGGGCCTTGGTCAATGTAGGTCAAACCCAATTTCCAAGCCCAATAAGGAATCACCCTCATTTTCCATTGAAATCAATATCAAGCCCATAAGGCCCAATTAAACATAAAAGCCCATTTATCACATTTGGACTTAATGGAGTGATTTAGGCCCAACTTTGGATCCAATCCATTTGCCCAAACCTACTTGGTCCAACCAAGCCCATTATGCCCAAATATAATAGTTTTAGGCCCAATTCAAAATTAAGCCCAATTAATCAAATTTTAAAATTCCAAATTTTATAACTTAATTAATTAAAGTGTAATGTCATGATTAATCCTTTAAATCAATATTTCCAAAATATCAAATTAATCCATTAATCATAATTTTTATCTTAAATACATGTCCAACATTATTTAATCAAAAAATCAAGTCCTAATCTTCTTCATGCATTCGGCCAAGGTGATGAAAAATTACCGATTTCGTTTTCAATCCAATCGAATCACAAATCGTCATTATATGTTCGTTTAAAGTCATCCAATGATCTTATAAACAACAAATCATCATCTCCATGGTCTAGGTAGCATTCGGCCAAGCCTCTCCAAGAGGGGAAAAATTAATCCAATTTATTTTTCATGAAATTGATAATGTATAACATAATGTAACATACATTTAAGCATACTTAATCAATCAAAATCATCAAATCATGCTTCAATCAATTTTGCCCAAATATCCCTAATATATTTTAATGCTCTTTAAGCTCAATGATACCATTGTTGGAAAATCTAATCCATGTCCCAAGATCAATAGAGCATACAAATATAGATAAATGAATGAACAATATTGAAGTATGGCGAATCATACTCACAAAGATCGAAATGCGGATGCGTTGATGAAAAATTTTCTCCTTTGTGCAGTGAAGGTTTCGGCCAAGGTGAGTGGGGAAGCTCCAAGCTTTCTTTGATCCTTCCAAGCTCAAGAATTAGTTTCCCATAACACCTTTGTATGATCCCTTGAAGGTGCTAGCCTTGTATGTGATTAATGTTCCAAACACACACTTTCTTCAAGTTTTTGCAACAAAAACAAAAAGTGGAGAGCTGTGAAACTGTGACAGTTTCGGTGAAGAGGAGAAGAGAAAGAGTGAGTATTTTGATTTCAAAAATCAATTTATATTTGTGTCATAATTATTGTCAAACAATTACCAAACCTTTGGTAGGTTTATGACACAAAATCAATCACCATACCTTGCCTTTTGAGTGTGTTACCAAAACCCATCACACAAAAGTGTATCTAATGACAAGTGATGTGATGGTTGATGTGACATGTGGGCCCCACTTGATTTCGAATGCGAGTGGGCCCGCAAAACACTCCCGGGCTCGAGTTCGATAATTCCGAATTAGCGAACTTCCGTCGCGACGTTAATTAAATCAAATTTAATTAAATAATTGTGCCTAGCATAATTACTATTCATGTCGCTAATGAATTAATTCTAAATTAATTCTTTTGCCCGAATTAAAATCTAATTTTAATTCCGCGTCGAAATCGAATTTCGTTTAATATATCGAATATATTATTTCAACGATTAATTCCAAATTAATCTTTCTCTCTCTTCAAATAGTACTTTATCCATAAAGTCTCTCCGCAATTAATCCCAGATTAACTAAGTTCGAATCATACGTCATCGGTGAATCTTCGGGAAGCGACCCAAGAGATCTCTGTATATGTTGGCAGTAAATACGGTCGTCGGACTATCCGAACACGTACGTACCAAGTACTACGTTTTTACCGATTTACAAGACAAGGTTAGCCTCTAGCAAAACGCCATGCCTACCCAATTCTCCAGAAATATTCTTACTGGAATATAAGATCTATAACAGGCGTAGTATACCGTAGTATAGTGTATAGCAGTCCAGTATCGGATGATCACATGTAAGGCCTGGGGCTGGAGATGTGTCTGCCCCGTACGAAACATATATCGGACATCAAGCAACTAGTCTCTTTGAATCGGATAATCTTGACCTTGTCATATTATCCCGATGGTTGCAACCATTATAGAGTACTAGTTCTGTATCCTGCGCGATCATCATCTCCATATGTCTGAAGTGATACTTCCGTCTTGACATCACATCCAATACACTACGATTCCCGATAAACCTAGAAGAGGGTGTACACAGAACCTGTTAAAGCCCTGGACGACCAAAACTAAAGTCTACCGATTGTCGCAAGTACTAGCGATGCAAGTCTCAGGTTAAGACCATATGCACTTACCCTGAAGCGGACTCCCATAGACACGCAGACATACTACCAATGGGATTCCGCGGGGTCTATCCAGAGCGAAGCTGTTTTCCGTACCATCGGTAAAACACAACCTCCTACCGCACTTGCATAAGTATCCTATACTTAAATATATGAGAACTATGCCGTTGTGCCCTCACAACACGCACAAGTGCAGTACTAGTCTATTCTGCATTATCGATGTCCAATCTCGATAATACTACGACTAGGGATATTTAATGATTAAACCTTTATGGATTGATACTGTCTCATATCATCTCAATCCGGAAATAATCATAGGGACTTTTACCATTATATATCAAAGTAAATAAATTACAAAACGGTAAAAGGCAATTTCATTACTACATAGTTAATTTTGTACAACAATACAACATCATTTACAAAATAGTGACGCTATGGGTCATAATTGTCTAACAATTCGTCCTCGAATTCCCTTTATAAAAATGGAATTCTGAAGTCTGTCCAGATCTGAAATTGTCGATACTGACCATCTTATCGCAAGTCCCATGATTCACATAATTCACATGATGGTTCATGAAGTCACCAACTTTTAACTGTCTATATATTCATTCTCTACATTGCTTCATCAATTGTAATTGTATCATAACCTATGGGGTACTCTATTCTGTCTGTATGGACTAATTCTTTAATCTTTTTCTTAAGCCATAAATATGCATACTCTTTTTCTTAATATCTGTTTCATGTATGATACATCTTGAATTCTTGATTGAGTGGAAATCTATTGTTCTTGTTTCGTAAGAGTTCTGTTGAATACTTATACTACTGTCAAGCTACAATTATTATTATGCCTTATAGAAATCTCATTCTTCGATTTCTAGCTATAACCAACTTTACTTGTCTCCATCTGGTTCTTCCTAACAGGTACTTTTGAACTTCTCTCAACTACTAGAGTTCTCTATAGTTAAGCCTTTCATGTGTACTGATTCCATTCGGTGCATGTATATAAAAGAATAATCTTTTGAATATTTCCTTAATGCTACTTACATATCACAAACTAGTGTTATTCTCCATAACTTAACTATTCAACTCTTTATTTTCTCACTAAACTTCAACTACTTATGGTTTCTGTTATTCTAAGTTATCACTTCTCTGGCTATCTATGGTGCTTAGCACTTTATAGTGCAGGGTTAGATTCTTTATGTACGTTTTGCTTACTAGTGTCATCTACTAAATGGATTTATACTAAGGAGGTCAATTCTGGGTAACTTCTTTGGCTATTGACTTAGAAGCACAGTCTTTAAGCTGAACTACCATATTCCTTTTTTGACGTCGACATTGGCGATTCCATTTTTGTTATAGTTCATATTCTGTCAGTACTCTTACTTCCATTGTCGCTATAAATTTGGCTACGATGTCCTTAATTTTTTCTCCATACCTAGTCACATCATGGGATCTCTCTGTTCTATTGTTTCTATATTCATACTTTATCAAGTATTATTGATCATGGAACATAAATATACAAAAGCTTATAGATTTCAACTTTGTTTGATAACCGTTTACGTAAATTATACTCTGATAACTCACACACTGTACCAATCGTAGTATTGAAGTGGATTTATCTCCTCGGTTCCATACAACACTGCACATTTACCAAACCCCATATACCTGTGGCTAATACCATCTCATACCGTGGTGGCTAGGTCAACTTTAACTATGGCTAATTAATTTGCATGAATTACATGAGTTAAAATGCAATAGAACTTTAGTTTTATTCCAATACTGAGAAATCTATGTTGTTGCGTTTTTCTGTCATTGCTTACTCAATATTTTTGCTATTGTCGCTGCACCTTAACAGTTCTACTTCCAAACTCATGACTTATTGACCTTCTTGTCTTCTCTCCTGATCTTATCCTATACCTAGGGGTGGGCGCGGTTCGGTTTGGTTCGGTTTTTGCTAAAAATCGAACCAAACCATATTTTACGGTTCGGATTTTTTACCTCTCAAACCAAACCATTAAATAACGGTTTGGTTCGGATTGAAAATTTTTTAAACCAGCGGTTTACGGATTGGTTCGGTTCGGTTTACGGATTATTATATTTAAAACAAATTTTCATCCACTTAAGTGAAGACAAAAAAAAAACTAGTCTATCCAACAAATAGTATGAAGTGCTAGGGTGTAAGCTGTGACTCCAGGGAACACATGCACTCCATAAATGATTGAAAAATGAGGCACAATTAATTCTTGTATTTTTTAAAAATTACCTCGAATAATGATGTTACCATCATTCTAATTAAGAAACAAATCCAACATCTTACTTTCAAGAATAATGATGCTACCATAAAACAAAAAAATTTAAGAATAAAAGTATTAACAAATAAATTGAAGAATAAAAGTATTAACAAATAAATATATTAACAAAAAATTTAAGAATAAAAATATTAACATACTAAAAAAAAGAAAACATATAATAAAATTAAAAGAAAAATACAATTTTTTTTAAAAAATATAATTTTTTTAATTATAACGGTTCGGTTCGGTTTAACAGGTGCGGTTCGGATTAGCTCCTGAACCGAACCGTAAACCGTTTGGGGTGGGCCAATCCGAACCGCAAACCGAACCGTTAGAAAAAAAAACCATAAATTCGGTCCGGTTTGGTTCGGTTCGGTCGGTTTTTTTGCCCACCCCTACCTATACCTAGAAGTTTCGTGATCCCAGAAGGATATAATCTCTTGCATGTTCCTATTCCTGTCTAACTTTATTCTTTTATTTCTCTGCTACTACTAAACTAATATTTTATCTCTTCATCGCTTCATCTAGATGACTTCTCTTTTAAATCTCTCACTTAGGGCAATTTCCCTCTTCCACTCTACTCTTGCATTGTATTCAAAGGCTTTACATTTCCATCTCATTTCACTATATATATTATTTAGGAGTATTTCTATAGTATCTTAAGGCGACTATTGAGGTCCATCTTATTACTGTTATCTGATGAGGGCTGGGAGAGTGGGGCTTATCTTGAAGTTTTCTAGTTGTGGTATTCTCGCTAATTACACATGCTGCAATAACACATGCTGCTTATCCACGAGCTTAGGATTCTCTTATATACATATCTGGTGTTAGCTATCAGAATTAGATACTTCTGCTAAAACCACATGAATTATCTCTTCCAGCTTCACTTGCAATTTACCTCTGGCTATTAATCATACTACCTCATACTATGGGTCATGCTCTCTCAAACTCCTACCGTACTTCTACTGTTATTCTGTCTTTCTAAATTTTTGCTCTATTACTTGACTTTCCTTCTTATCTCGTTTTCTTGGATCTCTTAAGTTCGCACTTTCTTGGAAACTCAATATATATTAATACATGTTACGGCGTCACTACCAATTCTTTGGCTTGGATACTACATCTTCACTAATCTTGCATATGTTAATGTCCTAGACATGCCCAAGGTCTCTAATACATAATTTAGTGTCTGAATGATCAAGAGAGTTGCGGAAAAACTTACATTGATCGTATGTGGATTTCAAAAATTTTGTATGTTTATTGGAAGCTCCAAGCCTTCTTTGAGTGAATCCAACCCAAGGGTGAGTTTCCCTATCACCTTCTTTAACTCCAAATGTGCTAGCAAGCTTGAAAATTTGAAACAAATTTCCAAGAGAGTTTTTGTGTTTTGTATATGTGTTTTCTAAAAACAAATTTCCAAAATTTGCCTTGCAAAAAGTGGTATATACTTTTCCAAAAAAGCAAAATAAAGGCAAAGTGTGTTGGAGGGAAAAAGGCATTAATTGCTCCCAACCACTTCCATCACTCAAGTTGACATTTGATGTAAGTTTGTTGGCCCCACCACTTAAATTCAAAATTCAAGTGGCTTGCTCAACACACATCGGGCTCGGGTTCATTTAATCCGATTAAACGAATATTTCGTCCCGACGTAATTAAATCTAATTTAATTAATTAATGATGCCTAGAAAAATTATTATGAAAGTTGCTGCGAATTAATTCCAAATTAATTGTTCGCCCTAATTAAAATCCAATTTTAATTCCGCTTTGAAATCCAATTTCAATTAATATATACAATATATTATTGAATAGATTAATTCCTAATTATTCGTGTTCTCTCTTCTATTTGAATTTTATCCCAGATAAATTATTGCCGCAATTAATCTTAGATTAATTTTCTCTCTCACATAATTAATCCCAGATTAATTCTGTTCGATTCAAATATCATTGGTGAATCTTTGGGAAGCGACCCAAAAGATCTCTAGATATGTTGGCAGTAAATACGGTTGTCGGATTATCCGACACATGCGTACCCGGTACCACGTTCTTATGGATTTACAAGACATGGTTGGCTACTAGCAAAGCACCGTGCCTACCTAATTCTCCAGAATTATTCAACGAAGAATATATAATCTATATCAGGCATAGTATAGAATGTATTGTGTATTACGATCCAGTATTGGATGTCACATGTTAGACATGGGGCTGGAATTGTGTCTACCCCGTACGAAGCATATATCGGATCACTAGCAACTAGTCTCTTTAATCGGATAATCATGACCTAGTCATACTATCCCGATAGCTGCAACATTTGAGAGTACTAGTTTTGTATCCCTGCGTGATCATCTTCTCCATATGACTGAAGTGATACTTCCATCTTGACCTCACACCCAATACACTATGTTCTCAGTAAACCTAGAAGAGGCGTACACAGAACCTGTTAAAGCCCCGAATGACCAAAACCAAAGCCTACTGATTTTCGCAAGTATTAGCGATGCAAGTCTCATGTTAAGACCACATACACCTACCCTGATTCGGATTCCCATAGACACATATTCATACTACCAATGAGATTCTGAGGGGTCTATCTAGAGCAAAGCTATTCCCGGTCCAACGGCTAACAGAACATTCTATCACACTTGCATAAGTATCCAATACTTAAATATATGAGAACTATGTCGTTAAGCTTCCATAACGTGCACAAGTGCAATACTAGCCTATTCCGTATTATCGATGTCAAGTATCGATAATACTACGACTAGAGATATTTAATGATTAAACCTTTCGTGGATTAATATTGTCTCATATCTTATTAATCTGGTACTAATCATATAGACTTTTATCATTTATATATCCAAGTAATCCAATTACAATTGATAAAATAGAAATTTCCTTTGTCACATAGTTAATTTGTACAAAGAACACCATGTCTTTTACAAATAGTGATGCTATGGATCATAATTGTCCAAAAATCTCCCACTTGGCCTATAGCCAATCACTCAAGTGTCCAACACTTGAACTATGTACTGGTCGCTCATATTTATGCTTAGTTATCGCTTTCATCAGCGGATATGCAAGGTTATCATATGTAATGTTCTTTTCGATCTTAACATCGCCATGATGTGTGATCTCATGAATCAGATGAAATCGTCTGAAGTACATACTTGGATCATTGATGAGACCGTAATTCCTTAGCCTATGTTGTAGCCCAGCTCAGCTGCTAATAGAACTACTCATAATCCAATTAGGAATTTAAAAGATCCAAAATGCTTCTTTTGATGCCTCAGCCGCAGTAATGTATTACGCTTTTGTTGTTGAGTCGGTGACAGTATCTTGCTTTGAAGATTTCCAGCTCACTGGTCCGTTGTTCAAACAAAATATGTACCCTTATTTTGACTTATAATCGTCTTTATCAGTTTGGAAACTTGCATCGGTGATCCCAGTCACATCAAGTTCTCCATCTCCATAAATTAAGAAAGCATCCTTAGTTCGTCTAAGATACTAAAGGATGTTCTTAACATCAATCCAGTGACCATCACCTGGATCGCCCTGATTGTGACTACATATGCTCAAAGCGTATGAGACACCAGGTCGCGTACATGTTATGGCATACATGATCGATTCGACTACATATGCGAACGGGATCTGATTAATTACATCTCTATCATCTTAGGTTTCAGGACATATGTCCTTAGATAGAGAGACGCCATGTTATACTGGAAGCAGTCCCTTATATGACTGATCCATGTTGAATCTCTTCAACACTGTCAATGTACGAGTTCTCGAAGAGTTCCAACAACTTTTAGATCTATCACAACATATCCTTATTCCTAGAATAAAGGTTGCCCTCCCAAGAATTTCATGGAGAATTTTAATGAAAGCCAAGCTTTCACCGATTTTAGTATGGGAATGTCATTGCTAAAAAGCAATACATCATCAACGTATAGGACAATCAATGTCAGTGCGCTCCCACTAACCTTCTTATATACACAAGAATCATCATCGTTTTGAATGAAACCATATACCATTATGATCTTATCAAAACGTTGGTTCCAAGAACGCAATGCTTGCTTCAATCCATAAATGGATCGATTTAAGTTGCAAACCTTGTTTTCATGTTTTGGCACGACAAAACCGTCAGGGTGTTACAAGTAAACATCATCCAAAAGGTTTCCGTTAAGGAAAGTAGTTTTGACGTCCATCTGCCATATTTCATAATCGAATTATGCAGCTTTAGCAAGCATTATCCGAATGGATTTAATCATGCCAATGGGTAAAATGTTTCATCGCAATCAACACCATGTTGATGACGATAACCTTTCGCTACAAGTCTAGCTTTGTACGTTTGTTTGTTGCCATCCACGTATGTCTTCACCATGAAGACTCATTTGCTACCAATAGGCACAATGCCTTCTAGTACATCAACCAGTGTCCAAACTTGGTTGTATACATGGAATCCATTTCGGACTTCTTGGCCTCTTGCCATAAAGCGGAGTCGATACCTTGTATCACTTTCTCATACGTAGCTGGTTCATCTTCCTCAATAAGATTAATATCTACATGAGGTAAGATCAGAAACCCATACCTCTAAGGTTGTTTTCTGACTCTTTCCGACCTACGCGGTTCTCGTGTATTAGAAGATTATGGAACAGTCTCATCCCTGATGAACTGTTCGTGTTCCGTGAGGGGATCGGTGCCAGAAATAGTATCACTCCGATTTTCATCGAGTTCTACTTTCCTCCCACTTACCACTGCATTTAGGAATTCCTCTAAGGAAAACCGCATGAATAGCAACAAATATTTTGTTCTCTTATGGGTTGTGGAAATAATATCCTTTGGTTTCCCTAGGAAAATCAATTAAAAATAGGCTTTTATCAGATTTGGGTTCTAGTTTGGCACCATCCAAACGTTTAACATATGCCCAGCATCCCCAAATCATCAAAAATGAGAAACCCGATTTCTTTCCTGTCCATATTTCATATGGAGTCTGTCCAACAGACTTTGACGGAACTTTATTCAAATAAGTATTACATTGTTCAATGCGTATCCCCAGAAGGAAATTAGTAGCTCAGTGTGACTCATCATAGACCTTACCATGTCTAACAAAGTTCGATTTCTCCATTCGGACACACCGTTAATTGAGGTGTTCGAGGAGGAGTCCACTATGAAAAGAATACCATACTCTTTCAAGTAATCAAGAAACTCATTGCTTAAGTATTTTCCATCACGGTCCGACCATAATGTTTTAATACTTTTGACGGTCTTTTTTTCTACTGCGTGTCGAAACTCTTTGAATTTATCAAAAGTTTCCGACTTGTGTTTCATAAGATACACATAACCATAACGCGATGCAACATCCATAAGGTTACGAAGTATTCATGACCACCTCTAGCCTAGCTAGACATGGGCTCATATACGTCACCGTGAATGAGGGCTAACAGTTCGGTGGCACGTACACCTTTACTGCTAAAAGGCATTTTAGGCACTTTGCCTAATAAACAAGATTCGCAGACATCATATGAATTAGGATCAAATCCGTCCATGTATCCACTCTTCGAAAGTGAGGATATACGAGTCTTATTAATGTGTCCAGACGAACATCCCATAAATAAGTCTCATCTGATTTACTCAGTTTGAGTTTTTGTTTGTCATGTTATATGTTTGAGATTCGTTTATATTCAAAATATAAAGACCATTATTAACATATATTGTACATATCAAAATGTCATCTTTATATACAAAACTCCCAGTATTTCTGAATACAAAGGTATACCCGCATCGGGTTATACTAGATACAGAGATGATGTTCCTAGTCAAACTAGGTACTAAATAATAATCACCTAATGTAATTACATGCCCCAAGGGCAGATACAAAACATAGGTCCCAATGGTCAAAACAATGACTCTCGTCCTATTTCTGACTCGTAGGTTGATCTCATCTGAAGCCAGTATCCTGCTAATCAGCAGATCCTGCACACCAGTACATATATGAGTACCACATCTAGAATCAAAAATCCAATTTTTAAAACCAGTAGTGGACATGTTTATAACAAACATACCTGAAGGCGGAGCCTTACCCGTCTTCACTTCCTTCAACTCCACCTTTTACTCACGACAGTCACGCTTCCAGTGACCCTGTTTGCCACAATGTAGGCAGACGTCTTGGGATATGTCCTTAGTCTTCCCAGAAGACTGTAATGATTTAGCCTTGCCATTTTCTTCCTTTTCTTCACACCCCCAGAAGCCTTCAGCCAAGCCTTGGCCATCTGGGATGTCGAAGTAAGATGCACCTCGCGATTCTTGCCCTTTAGAAGCTCTAGCTCTGCCTTTTTTCAGCATCGCCATTAACTCTCCAAGAGTTTTCTCTCGGTTCATCATATTATAGTTAATGATGAACTCACCCCAACATTCGGGCAAAGACTGTAAGATCAAATCTATAGAAGTCTCGGCCTTGAACGTTATGCCCAGCTGACCTAACTGTTCAATGTCAGCAATCATCTGCGACACATAGTGCTCGACAGACGTACCCTCTAACATACATGAGCAAAAGAGCTTCTTGTGCAATTCGTGCTTCTGAGATCTAAGATTAGATCTGTGAAGATCCTTCAATTTCAACATCATACTATAAGGATCCAATCCTTTATTCTGACGATGAAATTGAGGAGTCATTGCGACAAACATTACGGATTGAGCACTAAAGTTATCATCAAGATTAGTCTTCCAAAGCTCATGCTCTACTATTTGCTCAACTCCAGGATCAGGCCCGAGAGGTATCTCTATGACATAGAGTAACTTCTCAGCTCCCAGGACTATCCTGAGGTTCATCTCCCAATCTGGAAAATTGGAGCCGTTAAAGACATTATCGCCCATGACGATGTCCCCAACGCTAATCTTTCCAGCCATCTCGATTACAATAGTCCAACTATTCAATCAATGATTTCAGGTATACTCAAAATGTAATGGTTATTATAGTCTAACTATATGACCAACTATTAGTGGAGTACTGTTAAAACGATCCAACTGTTTAATGAAAGCAATAAAAGATATTAGTCCAACTAATATATGTTGGACAATTATGACCCAGAGCGTCACTATTTGTAAAAGACATTGTGGTTTTTGTACAAATTAATTATGTGACAATGGAAATTGCTATTTTATCATTTTGTTATTAGATTACTTGGATATATAAATGATAAAAGTCCTTATGATTAGTTCCGGATTATAAGATATAAGACAATATCAATCCACAAAGGTTTAATCATTAAATATCCCTATTCGTAGTATTA
>SKCR01019113.1:0-44167 GCA_019454045.1 Zanthoxylum bungeanum | reverse complement strand
TTTACTTATTGTTTTTGTTTTCTTGTGTTTTCAGGTTCTCAGACACTTCATGAGACGAGTCAGAAGCTTTGAATTCCGACCGCTGA
Source organism: Zanthoxylum bungeanum (assembly GCA_019454045.1). NCBI lineage: Eukaryota > Viridiplantae > Streptophyta > Magnoliopsida > Sapindales > Rutaceae > Zanthoxylum > Zanthoxylum bungeanum. Next base: position 44,081 of record SKCR01019113.1, on the reverse strand, counting down.
CCCCCAGAAATTGAAAGAACCATCAGACAGTTGAGAAGGAAAATGCGTGAAGGCCAAGAAGCAATTGTTAACATGGAACCTGAACCTTTGGAGTTGCACCACCAATTCCCATTCGAGACAGAACCATTCCGGTGGTAGATGGCCTCATTTCCTGTATTGTACTTCCTCCCTACCAGCAAATGCGGGGGGGGTGACACATCAAAACTTACATTCAGATGATTCAGCAGTCAGTTCAGTTTGGGGGGAATGCAATTGAAGATCCTAATACCCACATCTGCAACTTCCTGGAAGTTTGCGGCACTTTCAATTACAACCGAGGAGCTGAAGAAGCTATGAGATTAAGGGTTTTTCCATATTCCTTGAAAGACAGAGCAAAGGCTTGGCTACATTCACTACCAGCTGGATCCATCACAACTTGGAACACTCTTGCCACCAAATTTCTTGCAAAGTACTTTCCACCAGCCAGAACAGCAAAGTTGAGAAATGACATCACATCCTTTGTGCAGCAAGATTCAGAATCCCTGTACGAAGCTTGGGAAAGATACAAAGATCTGCTCCGGAAATGTCATCACCATGAGATTCCAAAATGGCTTCAAGTCCAAACTTTCTATAATGGACTTTTTGGACTGATGAGAACCACAGTTGATGCTGCTGCTGGAGGAGCTTTGATGGCAAAAGGAGAAGATCAAGCCTGGGACCTAATTGAAGAAATAGCCAACAACAATTCTTGTGGCCAACAGAAAGGAGCCTGATTTAAAGAATTGCAGGAATTTATGAGGTTGGAGCCAATTCAGCAGTCAGTGCCAAGCTGGATCAGATATGCAAATTCATGGAGACTCTCAACACTCAAAGCAACATTTGAGTCACCAGTTCATATGGAGGAGCATCAGAACCAAACCAACTTGAAGAGACGGTGAATTATGTCAACAATTTCAACAAACAGGGGAACAATCCATATTCCAACACCTACAACCCAGGGTGGAGGAATCATCCCAACTTTTCATGGAGCAACAACTCTGGACAAAGGAACAATCCACCACCAGGATTTCAGCAACAGAACTATCCACCACCTGGATTCCAGCAACAGAACAAAGGCCAGGAGCATGCAAATGAATCAGGAATAGCAGAAGTGATGGCTCAGTTAAAAAAATATGATGCTATAATTCAAATCCAATCAGCTTCTATCAAAGCATTGGAGAATCAGATTGGACAACTGGCCAATGCTCAGAGTTACAGACCGCCAGGTACCCTTCCTAGCAACACTGAACCAAATCCAAGGAACCAAGGGAAGGAGCAATGTCATGCCATTATGTTGAAAAGCTGTACTGAAATAAACAAAGATGTTGGAATCAAGGCATCCAAAGAAGAAATTCCAAAAGAAGAAGAGCAACAGATGGAGGAAAAAGAAGCAAAGGAAAAAGAACAGATCACTCCACCTCCACCTTTTCCTCAACGTCTTCAGAAAAACAAACTGGACAAGCAGTTTGCTCGATTCCTGGAGGTGTTCAAGAAGCTGCATATCAACATCCCATTTGCAGAAGCCTTAGAACAAATGCCCAGCTATGTCAAATTCATGAAAGACATTCTTTCACGGAAACGGAGATTGGGAGACTACGAGACAGTAGCATTGACGGAGGAATGCAGTGCCATCATTCAGAGAAAACTTCCCCGAAGTTGAAAGATCATGGCAGTTTCACCATTCCTTGCATCATAGGAGAACATAATTTCGGTAATGCTTTGTGTGATTTAGGTGCTAGTGTTAACTTGATGCCTTTTTCTATTTACAGGAAACTGCAAATTGGAGAAGCAATGCCTACCTCAGTGTCACTGCAACTTGCTGATCGAACGCTCGTATTTCCAAGAGGTGTAGTTGAAAATGTGCTGGTTAAAGTTGACAAATTCATTTTCCCAGCAGATTTTATTGTTCTAGACATGGAGGAAGACGCAGATGTGCCGATCATTCTTGGGAGACCATTCTTGGCTACAGGTCAGACCATTATTGATGTACATAAAGGAGAACTAACCATGAGGGTACAGGACCAAGAAGTAATATTCAATGTTTTCAAAGCCATGAATTTCCCAGATGATGAAAAGAAGGAGGAATGTTTCAGACTTGATGTAATACACAGTACCATCCAGAACTCTGATGCAATACAAAGTTCTGCTAACAAACTTGCGGCATGTCAATCACCTGTGGAGACTGAAGATAAGACATCTTGTGCACTCGAAAAGTCAAGTCTTGCCCCACAAGCAACAGAAGAGAAACAGTTCCACCAGCTCAATGAATTGGAGGAATTCCACAGTCAGCCTTTGAGAATGCCAAATTGTACAAAGAAAAGGCCCAAGAAAAGACATGATGAGAAGTTAGTACGCTTACAACTGGAACCAGGGCAGAAGGTATTGTTAAACAAATCAAGGGTGAAAATCTTCTCATGGAAGCCAAAATCACGGTGGTCAGGCCCATTTGTGATCACAAAGGTTTACCAGACAGAGTTGTTGAGATACATGATCCCGACTCCAAGAAAACATTCAAAGTGAAAAACAAGCGTGTCAAACACTACTGGGGAGAATCATTTTGTGCAACAAAAAGAAACTGTCACACTTTCAGATCCAGCATAATGTTCGAGCAGTCACGTCTGGCTGAAGACGTTAAATTAGCGCTAGCAGGGAGGCAACCCATGCAATTTGTTGTAATTTCTATTTTCATGTTTTGTGTATACATGTTGTAGAATTTTTAATTTTGTGTGTATTTTGCAGGGAAAGCACAATCGAAACATTTAAGGAGGAATGGTGTTTGGAGATCGCAAAGATGAAAAATAAATCGTGAGAGATGGCTGAGTAAGGAATGAGTTCTTGAGACGCATCCTCATGAATTTATACTAGCGAGAGGCGTATTGAGTACACAATTCCGTTGCCTTAATTATTGCTTTGATTTGCTTTTCTTTTGTTTTTATCTTTATTTTCGCCGACAAGATTTATACTTTTTAACTTTTGACGGTTTATTTTAACGTTATTCTAATGATTGTCATTTGGCAGGTACTAGTGCAATTATTACTCACCCCTTTTCAGGTGCTATAAATTCAACTCATCATTGCATTTATGAGGGCATCCAGATTTGAAAAAAAAAAAGAAATACATAAAAAATGGAAGCTACTTCAAAGAGATAAGTTGAAAACATTTGCGTATTTTCGGGCGGTCTAAGTGTTGGTACCAACCCACAATACATTGAGGCAGCACAAGAATTGGATCGAGCCATTGCTGAACAGAATATGTACTTAACATATGGCGGAGGCAATCTTGGACTAATGGGGATCGTTTCAAAAGCTGTACAGGAAGGAGGCAGTCCAGTTTTGGGAATCATCCCAAAACCCTTGGCAGAAGCAAATCTGATAGGACCATCAAATGGAGAGGAACTGATCGTGCCAGGAATGTCAGAGCGACTGGTGGAAATGATTAACCGTGCAGATGCTTTTATCGCTCTACCAGGAGGCTTAGGCACATTGGAGGAAATTTTTATAGTGCTATCTTGGGCGAACCTGAACATACATCAGAAACCGCTTGGATTGTTTAACGTTGATGGATTTTATGATTTTCTTTGTGTGTTTCTTGATGACAACCGGAGAAATGGATTCATAACAAAGCCTATGAATGAACTCCTCTTCACTGCCAGAACTGCTCAGGATTTATTTGACCAAATCTTAGCTTTTCAACCACAAGTGGACCCTGTTCTTTCCAAAATCAAATGGACTGAAGACGATCGTGGAAAGAAGCGTAAGATGAATCTGGATCTCAACCTTTAATTTTTCGTAGTATTTCTACAAACCAGGTATTATCTTCTAAACTCTTCTTCTACTTTTTAAGCCATTGGGGACAATGTCTCTTTAGGTTTGGGGGAGGGATTAGTTGATTAGTACCTTGTTTTTAGTTCAAAATTTTCGAAAAATACAAAAAAAAATGAAAAATTTTCAAAAATTACAAAAATATTTTGCATTTTTTGTGTGTTTGACTTGAAAGGTGAAATTGGTAAGAGATAGCCGAGTAAGGAATTTCCACTCTGAGACGTATTTCAAACCTATTTTGAAACAAGTTAGTTTTTGTTTATTTCCTTTTGAATTATTTAATTTGTAAATTCTCTCATAAAGCTGACTAATATGAATCTTCATATGCTTAGTTGGCAGGTAGGTACTATCAATATGCATAGTAACATACGGACATGAGGCGTATTTGAAAAGTCTGTAATATTCAGTGCTATAGTTTAATTGGAGGAAGCATCTCGAAAAGTGATGGAGTAAAAAAAAATTTGTTGTTTAAAAAATAAAGCATCTAAGATCCGGGTTATTAAGTCTGTTAGGGTGTTTTAACACCTAGTGCCCCTAAAACCAACTGGTTTGGGAGTCACTGGCCCAAAGCTCGCTACATGGATCGAAGATGCTGCAAAATAAATATATCTGAAGTCTGGGTAACTAAGTCTGTAAGGGTGTTTTAACACCTGGTGCCCTAAAGCCAACTGGTTTGGGAGCCACTGACCCAAAGCTCGCTACATAGACGGAAGGTATTGTATATAAATAAAAAGTCAAAATCAGAAAATCAAAGAAAAAATCAGAAAAATTATTCCATCACTGCAAAAAGTTGTGAAATCTGATAGAACTTTAGGACAAAAATATTACCCTCTTATCAACTGCACTTATGACTGTTGTGGGCAAAAATGAGTTGATTAATATTTTACTAGCTGTGTATATGGAGAATGGTAAATATATTCGGAGAATTTACTTATTCGGGTATTTAGAAAAAAACAAAACAACTAGTAACTTGTAGTAGAAGTTTCACCTGATTAGTCACTAACTTCTTTTATTCTCTTTTTGCTTGTCTTTTTGCTTCTGTGTGCATTAGTTTTAACTAACTTTTTACTTTTGTAAAATGTTTGTGGGTATCATTGCTGTAAACCCTCACGAGACTACAACTCGTCCACTAGGGACACCTAGGGGTTTAAAGGCTTGTTGCATACGCTAAATGTAACCGTGATCCCTACGAAAGTGGCTTAGTTAATTTTATTTTATTTTATGTTTTGCTCGAGGACTAGCAAAATGTTAGGTTTGGGGGTGTGATGAGTGGTAAATCCATCACTATTTCCCACTCATTTGACCTAATGTTTTGTATTGTTTCTCGAGTTTTATGAACGTTTTGATGTGTTTTGTTGTTATTTTGCAGATAAATAAAGTTTGGGAAGCATTGGAGACAATTTGGGGACAAAACGGACAAAAATGCGTCAAGTGGAAAATTTTGGTCTACTGCGTGTCACGACGCTAAACCTTTCGCGTCGCGACGCTGAGCCTGCGTCGGATCTGCTAACGTGCGCCATCGGTCAACGGTCAGAATTTGAGAAGTTTGACTTTGCTAACGTGCGCCGTGCCACGTGTCACCATCAGAGCTGGCTTGCTAACATGCGCCATGCCACGTGTCGCAATCCTACGGTGCCGACAATCGTCATCGCCATGTGTCGCCACGTGTCATCCTACGTGTCGCCATGTCATCAGCCACATCAGCAAGTCAAAAGTCAACTTTGCCACATGTCATGCCACGTCATCGTCCACGTCACCGGTCAACAAAGTCAACGTGCCACACATCATCAACCAATCACAACGTGACACGTGTCGCCACGTATTGCAATCCTACGGTGCCGACATTCACAATCGCCACGTGTCGCCACGTCAGCGCCACGTCAGCATCATAATTGAGCTCATGCGCCTCAACCGATAAGAATCCGAGCCGGCCAATCACGTTGTGACACGTGTCTACTGTTTCAGCGTCGTGACGCTGAACTGTTCCAGCGTCGCGACGCTGACGGTTTATTCGCCCCTATAAATTCAGCTCAGAATTTCAGTTTTCAATGTACCTTTCCCTCTGAATCCTCTGATGTAAATAGGGAGTTTTCTATCTAGTTTCTTTTATTTACAATTTTTGTAATAGTAATAGTAGTTTCTTTTTGTAATAATAGTACTTTTACTATTTCAATAGTAATAGTAATTTATTTTTACTATTTACTTTTACAGTTTTACTATTCAACCATGAGGAGGTAACTTTCCCCTGCCGAGGTGAAAGGTAATTCTTTTACTGTTACTCTCTTAGATTAATCTCTCTTAGATACAACATATTCACCATTTTAAAATTGGACTTAACAAGGAATACCGCTATATTGGTCGGTTGGATATTATTATAAACTGGATTAATCCTGACTTAACAAGGGATACCGCTATATGGTCGGTTGGCTTTAAATTTCCTTACCGTTTTATTTTACCGCCTTTATGGCTGGTTGGACTTAATATTGACTTAATCGGGATACCGCCTATATGGCTGGTTGGTTTTAATCTCACGAGTTAATATGTTGTACTAAGGGAGATATCTAAGTTAGTAGTTAGTAAAAGTAATTCCTTTTATCTTGGCAGTTTATTTTCATTTACTTTCCAGCATTTACTTCCTCGTATTTACTTTTCAGTATTATTTTATGTCTTTTTCTTTAGCCCTAGTTATGTGTCGTAACTAAGTTAGTATCTAGGGTGTTGATGAATTTCAATATAACCGGTTTATAAGGGGTTAGATTATAGTTGGGGTAATTTAAAGATTTATTTATTGAGTCTTAATCTTAATGCTTTTTAATTAACTGGCCACTAATTAAAATGAGTAGGTAAACTTAAAATGAACTAGACATAGGGATTTTAAGTTTAAGACCTCAGACTCAATAGCCCACGATCTTCCTTGAGGATAGATAACCCTTTAATAGATTTCCTTACAGAATAGGAATATACCTGTCGGGTGGGGGTAGCCTTAATTGGAACTTAATCTTAATGAATCCAGATAATGTGGTTGACATGGGAATATGGTTCAATTGGGTTATACTGGGTATTTGTAATTGACCATCGGAAGAGGCTTTTACATGATTTAGTGTTCCAGGTTAATAAATCAATATATTACCCAACTATAAGATAACCACTTCATCTTTTAATAATATTGGAATTAATCACAACCCTGGATAGTTTTATAAATTTGGATTTTACTCAACTTATTTCCTCGCAATTTTATTTTCTTGTTTTAAATTTAGAATCATCGCCATTCAAATCAATCAATCAAAAACAACCTGTTAGATACTAGTAATCATTCGGCCCTATAAATTAATAAAAAAAAGGTTTTAAGTCCTCGTGGGATCGATATTTTTATACTACTTGAACGATACGTGCGCTTGCGTTATACGTGTGTGTTTACGCCGGTCATCTTTCAAATGACCTTTGTTTAGGAGTTCCAAGACTTCCAACCTCAGAGCTATGCAGTCAGCCGTTGTGTGCCTGTATTCTCGATGGAATTCACACCACCTACTGGTGTCTTTCTTTCCGGAGCCTTCCTTGGAGCGTGGTGGCCACTTCACTTCATTCCCCATCTTCCTGAGGACTGAAACGAGTTCCCCTGGTGAAATAGTGAAGTTGTAGTCTGGGAGTTTCGGCGCACCATTGAGGGTTCTTTCTCTTCTATCATTAGGGACTAGCCCACAACTGGATGTCTTATCGTAGGGACGGGAATCCCTCGGACGGAATGTACTTCGGTCGGTTGTATGCTATGACCTCTTATAAAATTCTTTCGTTCGTCTGGACGGACCCATTCTCCTCTCTCGTAGATTGGAAGTACTTTCCTTCCTTGTATTCCTCCTATCCTCTTCCCATCTGATCTCCGTTCGGGCTCTTGCCAATGCTTGATCCATGAAGTAACATCCATTTTTTGTTAGCTTCTTATAGAGGCTGCTATCTACCAACAACCCATTTTGGAATGCTTCTACCGCTGTCGGCTGGTGGAGGTCTGGGATAGCTATTCTCTCTTTGTTGAAACATGAGACGTAGCTTCGAAGTGACTCTCTCTTCCGCTGTTGAATCAAATTGAGGTCTTCTGTATTCTTTTCGAACTTGCACGAACTAGCGAAGTGTCCTACGAACTTGTCTGCCAATTCTTTATAGGACCCGATCAACCGATATGACAAATTTATAAACCACGTGAGGGCTGGACCGACCAACGTTTCTCCGAACCCTCTACACATGTCTGCCTCTCTTTGGTGTGGAGAAAGGCCTGTAGACATCATTTTGTACTTGTAGTGGATTATGTGGTCATCGGGGTCGGTTGATCCGTCGTATAATTTCATTTCTGGAGGGCTAAATTTCCGTGGGAGTTTGACCGAGTTGATCCCTTCTTCGAATGGTGTATCTGTCAAGGTTCATGCCCTACTCTTCCTCAAAGGTAGCCTGGCTCCAGGTAAGCTAGACAAAATTACTTCCTTGAATTCCTCTATTTCCTTGCGTATTGTCGTGGCTGTCATTGTTTCGGTCGGGTGGTCTTGTTGGTTACTTCCGTGTTCGATTGGACGATCTTCAGTGCGGGGGCTTTCGGTTCTTTCAACACCCGGAGTCTCCACCGAATTAGGCTGGTGGCCTGAAGTTTCATGGGGATTCATTGATTCTACTCGGACTCGCGTGGAGGAAAGGTGTTCCAGCTGTCTTTGGAGGTCGCCATTGGTACTTTTCATAGCCGAATTCTCCTCTTCTAATATATGTAGGCGTTCCTGAAGCATAGCCAACTGGTTAGCTATTGGAACCTAAGGCTCGCTGCCCGAAGCCATGTTGATGCTTGCAAGTTCGTCGTTTGCCGGGTGAGAACTTTGTTTGTTATGGATCGCTAGGGCCCCACGGTGGGCGCCAAATTGTAGACACTGATTTACACCTAATGTCTACAATCGAGATTCATATAGAATGAGCACTGGCGATCCTGCAAAACAAAGAGGGTAGGATGAGCGAAGAGGGTCTACCACCGGTGTGGTGGATGTCGTAGGCACTCTGACGCCCAAGTCAGTGATGGATGTAAAAAAAGTGTAGAGAGACAGACAAGGTCAGATGTTACCTTGATCCCCGTGGGCTGCCGTGGGCTGCCGTGTGGGCGGTAGGTATGAGATGTTATGAGCTTGAGTGAGAGTGTTCTAAAGCTGTGAGTATGAGAGTTAGAAGTTGGATGCCTTCCTCCTGGAGCTTTGTTGCCTATATATACATGCTCTAATAACGTGTGTCTTTATTGCTTCTTTGACTGCTCGTCCGTTGGATCGACTTCACGAGAAATTAATGCTGTTTTTGCCCGTTGCAGGCTGGAATGGATGGGTTTATGTATGTTGTTAATGAATTTTGGCGTTACGTAGGCTGGCCTTTGGATGGCCCATCGGTTATGGGTATTGGTGCTCATTGGGCCTGAGCCTGCATTATGTCTTTGGGGTTTGGTTAGGAGGCTTCGGGGGTGCCTTCGGTGGTGGACCTGAATCAAAAGAGGTCGAAATTACCCCTGGACCAAATTTGGCCCGTACACTTAATAATTAGTCCTAAATTTTATTATGTGTAATTATTATGTAATTAGAATCTCACATAATCACGGTTTGAAAGATAATTATCATAAATAAATTTTAATTGTTAAAATTATTATACAATTAACATAAGAAAATAATTACAATTCTATTAAACTGAATGTTTTGGATTTGAATGATTGATTGAATGCATGTGTTTATTCAGATTGTGTGAGATCTTAATGGGCTCATATTACTTAAGTATCTTCTTTGAATTTATATCAATATTTAGAAGAAATTAAATTAGGACCATGTAGTATCCTGGCATCAGATAGATCTTCTAATGAACGTCACTTTTTGAATAAGCCAATTCATTTGGGAATCTAGGAAATCTGCTTTTTCAGGCCCTTGTTTTTGTGTTTTCATAATGGGAATTATTTTAAGATGATTTTCATGATTTCATAAGATACTAATTCTCTCAAAAGTCAAGTCAATATAGCCTGAATTTGGAATATATAATTAAGCTAGTTGGTTTTGTATTTATAAATTAATTAAGCCGGTAGTTAAGCACCTGTTTGTCTTTTGGTAATTCTGGAAGCAAGATACATGAACTAAGAAATATATTTTTTTTAAACTCAAAGTCAACATTGCTCAAGGCATCTTCCATGAAATGGGATGATCTAAAGAAAAAAGGAAGTTACATTACAAGCATATGAAATATTATATTATTTTCTTTTTAGATTAAAACTAAGAAAGATTGATGAAATATGTGAAGACATTGGATCCCATCAATTGAAGAATCATGGCTTCTTCTTCTTCCTCTTCCTTTGATATCAATGCTCAAGTAAAATATGATGTTTTTCTTAGCTTCAGAGGTGAGGACACACGAGACAACTTTACCAGCCATCTATATACAGCTTTGTGTAGAAAAAATTTCGAAACTTTCATTGATAACCAACTTATCAGAGGAGAAGAAATCTCGCTGTCTCTCTTGGATGCAATTGAAGGATCAAAGATTTCAGTGGTCATTTTCTCTAAAAGGTATGCTTCTTCCAGATGGTGCCTTGAAGAACTTGTGAAGATCCTGGAAAGCAAAGACAAATATGGACAAATTGTCATACCAGTTTTCTATCAAGTCGATCCATCATGTGTAAGAAACCAAACTGGGATTTTTGGGGATGAATTTTCGAAGCTTCAAGAGCGATTTCAGGGGAACATAGATAAGCTGCAACAATGGAGGATTGCTTTGAGGGAAGCAACCAATATTTCTGGCTTTGATTCTCATGTTGTTAGGTACTCTCCTCACAGAATACTCTCCTAGCTGCATAAAATCATTATATTTCTGGAAACATTGGCAATTTGATTAAAAAAAATGTAACAGTTATCATTTTTACAATATGATGTATGGGAAAATTCCTTGTGTATTACGGAAGTTATGTAAAAATCAGGATTTACTACCAAATACTATGTAAGGTATTGAAGGATAAAAGAAAGAAATTAGTCAAATTTATATTAGATAATTATTGTCAAATATTTGGATAGAGCACAATAGTGTCAATAGATACATGTAGCCAACCTCACCTTTTGGGAAAAAGACTTTTATTTGGTTTGGTTTGGTTTGTTCACATATCTACAAAGGGAAACAAATATTAAATGATGTTGCAAACAATGATTTATAAAATTAAAATATCAGATATTAGATTTATAAATTAAAATATCAGATATTATACTATATTTGTTTACAAGAGTAAACATGTTATTATTATTAGAATCAGGTAACCTCTTCAATGAATTATATCTTTGGAACTTAATATTGTCTTTCTCTCTTTTCTTTTTCATTAATCTATTTGAATCTTCTATTTATTTTTAATATTTCTTAGGCCTGAATCTGCACTTATAGAGGAAATTGTCAAAGATGTTTTGAAGAGATTGAACGATATGTTTCCAAGTGATAGCAAAGATCAGTTGGTTGGAGCGGAATCAAGCATAATGATAATTCAATCATTACTAAGTATTGGGTCGAAAGACGTATATCGCTTAGGGATTTGGGGCATTGGTGGTATAGGCAAGACAACAATTGCTAGTGCTATTTTCAGCAAAATCTCGAGTCATTTTGATGGTTCTTACTTTATTCAAAATGTTAGAGAAGAATCAGAAAAAACTGGAGGATTAGCTCACTTGCGACAAATACTTCTTTCTGCAATATCAGAGGGTGGAAATGTGTCATTTGGAAGTCTCAGTATTGGCATCCACTTTGGGAATAAAAGACTTACCCGCAAGAAGGTTCTAATTGTTTTTGACGATGTGTCTAGTTTCGAACAAATAGAATTCTTAATTGGAGGTCTAGATTGGTTAATGCCAGGGAGTCGAGTTATTATAACTACAAGAGATAAACAAGTTCTCAATAATTGTGGAGTGGACAAGATATATGAGGTTAAGGAATTATTCGAGGAAGATGCACTTGAGCTTTTTAGTCGATATGCCTTTGGGAAAAACCATCCCAATATAGGTTATTTGGATCTGACAAACAAAATTTTAAAATATGCCAAAGGTGTTCCATTAGCTCTTAAAGTGTTGGGGCGCTTTCTTTGTGGAAGGAGAAAAGAAGATTGGGAAAGTGCAATTAACAAAATGAAACGAATCCCTCATGTGGATATCCAAAAAGTGCTAAAAGTAAGTTATGATGGCTTGGATGACGAAGAGCAAAATATATTTCTTGATATCGCATGTTTCTTTAAAGGAGAAGACAAAGATTTTGTAATAAAGTTCCTAGATGCCAGTGGCTTCTCAGCTGAAATAGGAATGAGTGTTCTTGTTGATAAGTGTCTCATAACTATATGGAAGAACAAAATAATGATGCATGATTTGCTACAAGAAATGGGTAGGGAAATTGTCCGGCAAGAATCCATCAAAGATCCTGGAAAGCGCAGTCGGTTGTGGCATCACGAGGATATCTATAATGTTTTGACAAAAAACACGGTGAGCACTGAAGTCACTAATAGTTATTTATATTTTATTTTTTGCAAAATTTGTCATAGCATTTTGTTGTAGAATACTCTATTGAAAATTAACATTAAATACAAGGTTTGCTAGTAAATTGATGTGTTATAAACTCATAATAACAAATGGAAAGGTGAAAATAAATATAAAAAAAGCCTAAGAATTATAAGTGGATAGGGATATGTGGTTTTGCATTTAAATATAAATGCCATATCAATTGTATACAAAAGTTTGCGTACATAATATGCGTATGTAAATCACTCATTATTTGGTTTAAATTTCAAAAATGTTAAGAGACACGTACAAATTGCACGGATACATATACATATGCTTATCTGGCTGGACAACCATCATAAAACCAAGGTGGCCTTGCAGTGGTTTTATGGTAGCTATTCAACCACATAAGCATCTGTGTATGTGTTTTGTGTAAATTGTATGTGTCTGTATCATTGCTCTATTATAATTTATACATTAGCAGTTAAATGTTTGACCACTTAAGGTTGATGTGGGCTTAAGTTATGTAAATTCAATGCCAACTTGTGGTTTCTTTTTTAATATTAGGGAACTGAAGCAATTGAGGGAGACATCCCTTGGATAGTCTAAAGTCGAAGAGATACACGCACCTAAATGCCCGTTACTTTCACAAAGATGATTAAAATGAGATACTTCAGGGTTTATAGCTCACAGTATGGAGGAGAAAACATGAATAAGGTGCATAATTTTCAAGGCCTGGAGTCTGTTTTCACTGAACTCAGGTATCTTGAGTGGCATGGATGTCCTTTGAAATCATTATCTTCAAATATTCGTTCAGAGAATCTTCAATTTCTCTTGAAATGCCTCATAGCAGTATTAAACAACTATGGAGAGGCGTCCAGGTATATCTTAGAAGCATTCCTCCTTTAATTGTATTTTTTAGTAGAAGTTATATTGATTTCAGCACATATGTCTATTATCAATGTTGCTTCATTTTTCTTTTTTTAATACTTTGCTCAGCATCTTGTTAACTTAAAACACATAAATCTAAGTACTCCGGCATCTAAACCAAAATCCAGATCTTTCACTGGCCACAAAATTCTTGCAGAGCTTGACCTTTCCAACCCAACAATTCTCAAAGCGTCCCTTTTTTCCTCTCCTTAAGTTGTCGAGGACCACTCACTATTCAGTATCTGATAAGTTTGTTTCCGAATTAAGAATTGCAGAAGCCTAATAAGTCTTTCCAACAAGGATTCATTTGGAATGATCTCTTATTAAAAGCTTATGTCACGACCCCCTCCCTAGAGCGGGCCCAACCCTAGAAAGAGGTTCGAAGACTTCTTTAGCTCGAGCATTCTATATGTCAGACAACCAATCAAATGCACACAAATATTACATCACTTATTACAAATCCAAACAGTATACATAACTGTTGTGATTTAACAACACAATACAAGGAAATAAATACAAAAGATGACACTAATGTCTGGTCCAACCCAAAGTACAACTGTGGCACGTGGAACAACTCTGGTACTGCTACTACTGCACAGGCGGATCACCTGAAATGTTAGGGGAAAGGGGGGTGAGCTTATAAAGCTCAGTAAGTAAACACTCATTCTCTCAACAAGACCTCACCAACAAAATAAGATTATATAATGAATATATATATATAATATAATATATGAAAATAGCATATATTATAATATCATCTCAAACAATCATCCCACAACAATTACCAACATCCATCAACCATGGCTACTACTCCGGGTCTAGTATAACAGAGGTCTGTAATGTACTCAATGAGGAAGCCCCTGTACTCCCCCATATCAAAACCAATGGAAGTACCTCAATGACAACTCCCAAGGTTTCCAACCATATCAACTCGTAAAATGTGAGTAAAATATACTCAAATAGGAAGCCCCCGTACTTCCTCATATCAAAACCAATGGAAGTGTACCTCAATGACAACTCCCAAGGTTTTCTGTCATCTCATATCATCTGATGTATCATCACATCTCATCTCAAATCCGACCACTATTATACCAAACCCGGCAGCAGATCACAACAACACAAATCATCCAACACAATCACCTCTCGCATCCAAACAAATCAAACTCATCTCTACAATCATGATTTCATATTATCATGCTTTCAATATCTCAATATAACATTTCACAAATATGAAAATATATATATAACAATATATATATATATATATATGATAATGCCAATATATATTTATATATATATATTTACCAACCCACACAACAACCATCAATCATCAAACAAATGTTAAGAGAATCACCACAGAGTGTACTTACCTCAATTCACGCAAAAGTCAATAACGATTATTGCCCGAAATCCCCAAACAACAAAGCTGAGAAGAAAACAGCAACGAACGGCTCTGGAACTAATAAGGATGCTCAGCGAGGCAAGCGGGCCCCACAACAAAGATCGGGCCCCACCACCAAAAAGCGGACCCCACAACCAAATATTTTCTACGGCGAATATATATATCAAAATGCTCGTAATTTCAAGAGCAACAATCACATGCGATCAGATCGTCGATCCAACGGTCAGATCTCACTCCCAACACAAATCCCGAAATACCGAAGCTAAAATACGGAAAACAACCCAAACGATGTCGGATCGGGAAGTGACACAGGCGTTGGAAAGGTCTCGGCCTGAAACGTGCTCACTCGCCGGCGGTGGACATCAGAGGTGGCCGGAAACGGCCGGAAACGGCAAAAGAAGTGGCGGCGTGGCGTCCTGCTCTGGAGGCGCGTGGCGGCGCGTCCGACGGCGTCTGGGATCGATCTTGGTGGCGACGGAAAGCTGGAGGCGGCAGCTACACGGCGGTCCGGCGCGTGGTGGCGGCTGATCGACGGTGAAGCGGCTACAGCGGTTTGAAGTTGGCGAGAAAGAAAATGAAAAAGAAGAAAGAGAAAATAAAAGAAAACAGATTTGGGAGAAAGAGAGGCTGAGAGAAAATGAGAGAGAGAGAAAATATATTTATTTATATAAAACACGTCTGTCCCTTTTTTTTTTTTTTTTTGTGTGCTCGCCAGCTAATGACACAATCTCACAATCTACCCACCTTACAAAAATTTCGTCCCCGAAATTTCTAAATCCTCAAATAGATCTGGATATTTCTCTCTCATATCCTTTTCCAATTCCCAAGTTGCCTCTCGAATATGATGATTAGTCCACAAGACCTTTACAAGAGGAATCTGTCTGGATCTCAACTCTTGGACCTTTCGTTCTACAATCTTCATAGGCTTTTCTTCATAAGTCATACTCTCACTCAACTCGACCGGCTGATTTTCCAGAATGTGAGTAGGATCTGGTACGTACTTTTTCAACATCGACACATGAAATACATTATGAATCCTTTCTAACTCTGGTGGTAATGCCAGACGATAAGCCACCTTGCCCAACCTCTCCAATATCTCGTAAGGACCAATATAGCGGGGTGCTAACTTTCCCTTTCGACCAAATCTCAAAATTCCTTTCCAAGGAGAGACCTTCAAAAAGACTCTTTCCCCACTTGGAACTCGAGGTCTTTCCTCCTACGATCAGCATAACTCTTCTGTCGACTCTGCACCTCTAACAGCCTCGATCGAATCAGCCTGATTCTTTCTGACGTCATATCTATCAATTCTGAGCCATGAACCTGTCTATCTCCAACTTCCCCCCAACAAACAGGGGTTCTACACCTCCTCCCATACAATGCCTCAAATGGAGCCATACCGATACTTGCTTGAAAGCTGTTGTTGTAGGCAAATTCTATCAAATGAAGGTGACCATCCCATCCTCCAGCAAAAGTCAAAACACATGATCTCAGTAGGTCCTCCAATGTCTGGATAGTTCGTTCTGACTGTCCGTCAGTCTGAGGATGGAATGCTGTGCTCAAAGTAATCTTCGATCCCATCGACTTCTGGAAGCTCTGCCAAAAACGAGAAGTAAATCTGGCATCTCTATCTGATACAATTGTAGTCGGTACTCCATGTATCCGCACAATCTGCTCCACATACAGTTCTGCTAGTCTTTCTGGTCCCCATGTAACTCGAATCGGTAGAAAATGAGCAGACTTAGATAATCGGTCCACTATCACCCAAATTGCATCGAAACCCTTCCGAGTCCTCGGAAATCCAACTACAAAATCCATTGCAATATTCTCCCATGGCCACTCTGGTATAGGTAGAGGCTGGAGTAATCCGGCTGGATGTTGATGTTCTGCTTTAACTTGCTGACAAATCAAACACCGAGATACAAACTCTGCAATATCTCTCTTCATTCCTGGCCACCAATAATTTTCTTCAGGTTTTGATACATCTTGGTGCTCCCTGGATGCATATTATATGGAGCATCATGGGCCTCATCCAAGATTTCCCGTTTGAGCGATCCCGAATGTGGTACTACAACTCTATCCCCCAAAAGTAATACATCCTCTGAACTTAATCTGAAATTGGAAGTCCCCCCTTAGAAATCTCCGATCTCCACTTCCCACACTGATCATCCTCACCCTGGGCTGTTTTAAGTCTATCCAACAATGTAGGTCGAACCTTAATATGAGCAAGAAGGCCTGCTTCGACAGATATCCCAAAGGTCAATCGTAACTCCGCTAACTCCTCGAACATCTTCTGTCTGACTCTTAGAAACTGTAATTCACCCACATTTTTCCTACTAAGGGCATCAGCAACGACATTGGCCTTCCCTGGATGATAATTAATGGTGCAATCGTAGTCACTAAGGAATTCCATCCAACGTCTCTGTCTCAAATTTAACTCCTTTTGAGTGGGAAGGTATTTCAAACTCTTATGATCAGTAAAAATCTCACACTTAGCACCATATAAGTAATGTCTCCAAATCTTTAAAGCATGAACAATTGCAGCCATTTCCAAATCATGAGTAGGATAATTCTTCTCATGGGTCTTCAATTGTCTCGAGGCATAAGCAATCACCCTTCCATGTTGCATCAGTACACATCCTAACCCCTGATGTGATGCATCAGTATAAACCACAAATCCATCAAGCCCGGAAGGCAAAGTAAGCACTGGTGCAGTAGTTAATCTTCTTTTAAAGTTTGGAAACTCCTCTCACAATCATCAGTCCACAAGAACGGTACCTTCTTCCTTGTCAGCTGTGTCATCGGAGCAGCAATAATAGAGAAATCTTGTATAAATCGACGGTAGTAACCTGCTAATCCCAGGAAACTTCGAATCTCTGTCACTGTCCTCGGTCTCTCCCATCTCAGAACTGCTTCAACCTTTTGTGGATCAACATAAATACCTTCTCCAGAGATGATATGTCCCAGAAATACCACTCTATCCAGCCAAAATTCACACTTAGAGAACTTGGCATAAAGTTGTTCTCTCCTCAAAATCTCAAGTATCAACCGAAGATGTTGCTCATGATCGATCTGAGAAGGCGAATACACAAGGATGTCATCTATAAACACCACAACAAACTTATCTAGGTACGGCTGGAACACTCTATTCATCAAATCCATGAATGCTGCAGGGGCATTAGTAAGTCCAAACGGCATGACTAAAAATTCATAGTGTCCGTATCTCGTTCGAAATGCAGTCTTGGGAATATCTGTATCCCGAATCCTCATCTGATGATATCCCGATCGAAGATCAATTTTTGAAAACACTGAAGCCCCCTGAAGTTGGTCAAATAAATCATCAATCCTGGGTAACGGATACCGATTCTTGATAGTCACCTTATTAAGCTGACGATAATCTATACACAATCTTAAGGTGCCATCCTTCTTCTTCACAAATAACACTGGTGCTCCCCAGGGTGAAACACTAGGCCGAATAAATCCTCGATCCAACAGTTCTTGCAACTGTTCCTTCAGCTCCTTCATTTCTGCTGGGGCCAAACGATATGGTGATATGGAAATAGGAGTAGTACCTGGAATTAGATCCACAGTGAATTCTAGATCTCTACGAGGTGGCAATCCTGGTAACTCATCAGGAAAGACATCATGGTACTCACTCACAACTGGAATGTCTGCTATCTGAATTGATTTCTCTTTTTCCACTGTAGTGATGCTTGCTAAAAAGCCTTTGCACCCCTGTCTGATCATCCTACAAGCTGACATGGCAGAAATAATGGGTACCACAACCTGATTACTATCACTGACCACCTTAAACTCTCCACCATCTGACTTAAACCGTACTTCCTTTTTACTGCAATCAATAACTGCTCCATGAGTGGTCAACCAATCCATCCCTAAAATCAAACCAAAGTCCTCCATTTCTAACGGGTAAAGTATAACTGGTAGTTGTCTCGCCTCAATCTCAATACTTAATCCTCTAAATACCACATCTATTCTAATGTCCTTCCCCGAAGGAAGACTCACAATCAAAGGATACTTATTAACCTCAGGTACACTATTCAGACAAGGAATACAACTAGTAGCAATAAATGAATGTGTAGACCCTGTATCAAATAAAGCTCGAACAAAAATACCTGATATCTGCACTGAGCCTGATACCGTACCCCCTCCTGTGCCTCATACTCCGTTAAAGCAAAAACTCGACCCCTATCAACACCAGGTGCAGTATGAGTCTGAGATGACGGTCCTCTACCACCATGCAAACCACCATCGCTCCCCTGCCTCTATTCTGTGTAAAACCTGAACCTCTTCCACGACTACCATAAGAACTCGTCCCTCTACCATGTCCTACAGTCGGCTCAGCTCCATGAGATTCGCCTCTAATAGGACATTCTCTTGCTACATGTCCAGGCTGTTGGCATACATAACACCTTTCCTCTGGTACAATGCACACTAATATGACCTTCCTGACCACAGTTATAAACATCGACGAGGGCCAGTAGGGCGAGATGCCACACTCACTGCACTCTGATCAACCGATGGTGCTGGACCTCTACTCTGAACCTGCTCCGACTGACCCCTACGAAACTGTCCTCTGAAAGGTGCACTCTGGGTGCCTCTCGGTGGTAACCCACTGTGACCCGGCTGTGGAGTATACTGCCTACTGATAGATCTACCATGCCCACCCTCAGAAATCTCATATCGCCCCCTCTTTCTGTTCTCCTGAAAAGCAGTTCTATTCTCTTTTTCAACTTTGATGTCACTTTCAGCAATCATGGCTCGATCAACCAATTCTGTGTATGCCAGTTTTCCCAAAATTGAAATTCTTGATCTGATCTGTTGTCTCAATCCACTCTTGAATTTCTCACATTTATCTTCCTCACGGCGTACCAATTCTGGATAATAACGAGATAATGAAATCATCCGTCTCTCGTATTCCATCACTGTCTCTGTCGGCCCCTGAACCAGTGTTCGAATAGTCGACGCTGTTGATTACGATAAGCATACGGAAAGTACTTCTCATTGAAGGCTTCCACGAACATATCCCATGTAATAAACTGGGGTCTTTCAGATCTATCTGTTCTCCAAAAGTCAGGAGATCTCAACTTGTCCATCAATACAGTCTCAGTATGCTCCCACCACCTCTCTGCTTCTCCTCTCATCATATAAGCAGCAAATCTAACCTTCTCTTGATCAGTCAAATCCAACACTCTAAATATATGTTGAATGTCATCCTTCCATTTCTCTGCAACTAGGGGATCGGCTGTGTCATGAAACTGTGGAGGCCTTAAACTTAGAAATTGATCCAATTTGCTTGTATTACCACTGCCGCTCGCAGGAGCAATACCTGTTGGCTCTCTGTTAGCCATCTGTGCAACTACATCAATCAATCTTCCCAATACATTTTCGTAATGTGAAACTGTCGGGGGAACTGGAGGAGCAGCAGAGGTCACATTAGGTACCACTGCAGGAGTATCATCAGGTGCAGCTACAGGAATACCAGTGGGAACAGCCGTCGAAACCACTGGGGGTGCAGGTCTAGAACCTTCACCAATCTCAAAAACAGGTGGAATACCAGATGAAGCTACATCCGATACATGATCTACAGGCAGAATCTGGGGTCTCTCAATACCTATACTCGACACCCTCACAGTTCGTCGAGCTCTCCCTCTCCCGCGTTGAGTACCAGTTCCACGGCCACGACCAGACATTTTCCTACAAACAAAAAGCTACGTCGTTAATACTCTCTCCAATGCAATATGTCTACAGAACCTATAAACCTAGGCTCTGATACCAAATCTGTCACGACCCCCTCCCTAGAGCGGGCCCAACCCTAGAAAGAGGTTCGAAGACTTCTTTAGCTCGAGCATTCTATATGTCAGACAACCAATCAAATGCACACAAATATTACATCACTTATTACAAATCCAAACAGTATACACAACTGTTGTGATTTAACAACACAATACAAGAAATAAATACAAAAGATGACACTAATGTCTGGTCCAACCCAAAGTACAACTGTGGCACGTGGAACAACTCTGGTACTGCTACTACTGCACAGGCGGATCACCTGAAATGTTAGGGGAAAGGGGGGTGAGCTTATAAAGCTCAGTAAGTAAACACTCATTCTCTCAACAAGACCTCACCAACAAAATAAGATTATATAATGAATATATATATATAATATAATATATGAAAATAGCATATATTATAATATCATCTCAAACAATCATCCCACAACAATTACCAACATCCATCAACCATGGCTACTACTCCGGGTCTAGTATAACAGAGGTCTGTAATGTACTCAATGAGGAAGCCCCTGTACTCCCCCATATCAAAACCAATGGAAGTGTACCTCAATGACAACTCCCAAGGTTTCCAACCATATCAACTCGTAAAATGTGAGTAAAATATACTCAAATAGGAAGCCCCCGTACTTCCTCATATCAAAACCAATGGAAGTGTACCTCAATGACAACTCCCAAGGTTTTCTGTCATCTCATATCATCTGATGTATCATCACATCTCATCTCAAATCCGACCACTATTATACCAAACCCGGCAGCAGATCACAACAACACAATCATCCAACACAATCACCTCTCGCATCCAAACAAATCAAACTCATCTCTACAATCATGATTTCATATTATCATGCTTTCAATATCTCAATATAACATTTCACAAATATGAAAATATATATATAACAATATATATATATATATATGATAATGCCAATATATATTTATATATATATATTTACCAACCCACACAACAACCATCAATCATCAAACAAATGTTAAGAGAATCACCACAGAGTGTACTTACCTCAATTCACGCAAAAGTCAATAACGATTATTGCCCGAAATCCCCAAACAACAAAGCTGAAGAAAAAACAGCAACGAACGGCTCTGGAACTAATAAGGATGCTCAGCGAGGCAAGCGGGCCCCACAACAAAGATCGGGCCCCACCACCAAAAAGCGGACCCCACAACCAAATATTTTCTACGGCGAATATATATATCAAAATGCTCGTAATTTCAAGAGCAACAATCACATGCGATCAGATCGTCGATCCAACGGTCAGATCTCACTCCCAACACAAATCCCGAAATACCGAAGCTAAATACGGAAAACAACCCAAACGATGTCGGATCGGGAAGTGACCACAGGCGTTGGAAAGGTCTCGGCCTGAAACGTGCTCACTCGCCGGCGGTGGACATCAGAGGTGGCCGGAACGGCCGGAAACGGCCGGAAACGGCAAAAGAAGTGGCGGCGTGGCGTCCTGCTCTGGAGGCGCGTGGCGGCGCGTCCGACGGCGTCTGGGATCGATCTTGGTGGCGACGGAAAGCTGGAGGCGGCAGCTACACGGCGGTCCGGCGCGTGGTGGCGGCTGATCGACGGTGAAGCGGCTACAGCGGTTTGAAGTTGGCGAGAAAGAAAATGAAAAAGAAGAAAGAGAAAATAAAAGAAAACAGATTTGGGAGAAAGAGAGGCTGAGAGAAAATGAGAGAGAGAGAAAATATATTTATTTATATAAAACACGTCTGTCCCCTTTTTTTTTTTTTTTTTTTTTGTGTGCTCGCCAGCTAATTGACACAATCTCAAAGTTATGACTTTCTGGCTGTGCAAATCTCCAGAGTTTTCCAGAGCTTCTCTTGTAATAAGAGGAGTATCATTCTTTAAATGGAACTGCAATTAAAAGAAGTCCATCGTCCATTGAGCGTCTAGCCAATCCTACTCATATTGAATCTCGGAAATGTTTAGGGCTTGAAGGGCTCCCGAGCAAAATATGTAAGTTGAAATCTCTTAAACACCTTAATCTCCAGGTGCTCCAATCTTGAGAATTTGCCGACGAACTTGGAAACTTGAAGCTTGAAAGAACTGAACGCCGAAAGAAATGCTATAAGAGAAGTACCTTCATCGATTGTATGTTGAAAAATCTTGGTAGATATCTTTCAAGAGATTCATGGGTCATGAGCAGTTGGGGCTGTTGTTTGCCTATTCATTTGGCCTGACCAGTCTGACGTATCTAAGACTGACTGATGCAGCATCACAGAATTACCCTGAAAATCTCGCCAGTTATCCTCACTGAGAATATTATTTATAGACAAAAACAATTTCCAGAGAATACCAGAAAGTATCATACACCTTTCCCATTTGTATTGGCTCAGCTTAAACTTTTGCGGGAGGCTTCAGTCCTTACCAACGCTTCCGTGTGATCTAAGTGATATTCGAGCACATTGTTGCTCATCACTGGAAGCATTATCAGGTTTATCCATTCTCTTCACACAAACATCTTGGAATTCACAGGTATTTAATTTCGTCAATTGTTTGAAATTGGATCAGAATGAGCTGAAAGATATTATCAAAGATGCTTCAGGGAAAATGCAACTTCGGGCAACTGCATGGTGGGAAGAACCTGAAAAGGTGTTTGAATGATGTTAATTTATTTATTTATTTATTTTTTTCCAGTAAAAAAAGTAATGGGTTGTTAAAGTTGACAATGTTTGTGGTATAGGAAAAATGTGAAATCCCTAGTGGTAGTATCTGTTGCCCTGGAAGTGAACTTCCAGAGTGGTTCATGTTTCAAAGCATGGGATCTTCTGCAACCCTCAAGCTGCCACCAGATTGGTTCAATGATAACTTTGTTGGCTTTGCTGTGTGTGCTATCGTTGCATTTCGAGACCATCATGATGATGGTTGGGGTTTTCAAGTTGTCTGTGAATGCAAATTCAAAACTGAAGACGGTCGCTTTCATGTTGCTGTTGCTCGTTTGATTGGTTGGTTCGAAGGTTCTCTTGGACCTCCTTATGTTGGGTCGGATCACCTTTTTTTGGGTTATGATTTCGATATGTTTTCAGATGGTTTTGGTGAATATTATTATACTGACGAAGTCTTCATCCAATTCTATCTTGAGGATCTTAGGGGTACACGTATAGAGTGTTGTGAGGTGACAAACTGTGGAATCCATTTATTGTACGCCAAAGATTTTTGGGAATCAATGGAAGATTCCAGCGAGAGTTTCAGTTCTGATGAGGAAGAGGAACCAGCACCAGCACCACCACCCAAGAGATTGAAGTACTCTGCCAGTCCATCGAAGGTGGTACCTTTTGTAAAAGGAGTCTTTTTGTGAAATGGGTCTTTTGCAAACCACTCAAGTTTATGGCTTCTCCCAGATTTTGGACACATAATCAAACTGTAAAAGAAAATGGGTGCCCATTTTTATACCTTACTTGATGTTCAAGCAACAAATTTCTTCCCAAAGCTACCGTGGCGTTGCCAACTCATGATCACTAGCTATATTTGAAAGCTCCGGCCAAATCTTTGCCTAATTTTTCATCCTGATCAGCCATGGAGATAGTAGCAAAGCAAGAAGAATACTGATTGACTTGGATCAAATTTGATTTTTTAATACAAAATAATAGATTCTTTATTTTACAGAATAAATCAAAATTATCGTATTATAAATTAGATTTTTCATTAAATTTTAATAAATTTTTATATTGAACGGTGAGTCAGTGACAACTGTCGTTCCTGGCATAGACATGAGAAAATGAAGAAGAGCTGACTCATTTCAACTTTCTGTTTAAAGTTTTTAAAAACCATTTATCTCATACAATACAATAATAAATAATTTTACGTCATTAAAACTAACTTTTAATATATGTATAAATCTTTATATATATATATATATTACTAGGTGTTACAGAATTTATAGAGATTAAGATTTTTTTATTTAATTCGTTTATAATGAAATGATTTTATTTTTAATTAGATGATTTATTCTTTAATTTATTTGGTACTTTTCATTTAATAAATGATTTTATTCTTTAATTATTTGGTAAGTAGTTTTCATTTTCTATTTTTATAGGATTCTATAATGAAATGGCTTTTATCAACCGTTAGATTATAATGAAATGATCTGAGCCGCTAAATAAGCCACATAAAGATAGCCTTTGGATACATTATCTCTTTTAATCTTAATCATATGTTATACTCTCTTTCCTCCCTTGTACTATATTATGAGCCCTAATTTGTTTCCATTTGGCTGCCAACTGTTGTAAATTCCTCAAATTCATTTAATAAGATATGTATATGTATAAGTAGATCATTGGGATTTTCAAGGGGTGTATGGGAGGTTGCAATCCTTGGAGGGTTGCAACCCACCCCAAGGGGTGCCCTATTGGCACCCCTCCATGCCTTATAAAAGAAGGTCTTTATTCCAAATGATAGATAGAGAACATATACAGAATATCTAACCAAAAAAAAAAAAAGGCATTGTGTTTTCCTTGTTTTGAGAGAGAGATCCACCATTGAATCCGAGTTCGCATACTTGTTAAGGAGTGCTCCTTGAACAAGAAGTATCCAAGTTATCTTGGGAGAACGTTGGCAATTTGAATCCGTAGAGCACCTGTGACGGGGCCAATAAGTTCTTAAGGATAGAGAGATCTCGACTTGGATTGAATCTGTAAACTTGATTTCCAGGCTTGTCTTGAAGTTTTTCTGGTATTAGGGTTTTTGCATCTAAATCTACTTTTGGTTGTTGATCTGTTTGATTTGCATGTTATATTACTGTTTAATGACACTAATATTACAACAATCTTAAGAACTTTTGCTCTAGTGTTATTAGATAGTAATTCGAATGTTAGGGTTTGTATATTTTCTGAAAAATACGAATTGTGCATGTAAACCCGTAGGGCGTTCGAACGCCTGACGTACGCGAAGGCATAAATCTGAAAATTCGTAAGAACGTTCGAACGCTTCTTCAAACGCAACTCGAACGCAAGCCTTCTGCCTTAGAACTTTCGAACGCGTCCTAAACGCAACTCGAACGTAAACTCTCTGGAATCATTCCGTTCGAACGCGTTATCGAACGCTATACGAACGTGAACTTTCTGGAATCATTTCGTTCGAACGCGTTAACAAACGCTACACGAACGTGAACTCTCTGGAAACACTTCGTTCGAACGCGTTATCAAACACAATACGAACGCACACACACTAGACAGTCTCATTTGAACGTAGATACGAACGTGACACTAACGATTTTGTCCTGAAAGTATCATAAACTGCAAACTTTAATTAATATTAACTTGGTTAGTCATATACTGTAAACACATTAATCTTGATAGTATAGATTTAAGTTATTATTAGGGTGTTCAATTATCACAAGCATACACTTAGTGATAAAGTTGAAACTTATTTCTGTGTTGCATACTTGGTTGAGAATTTAAGTGTAATTTTACACAAGTAATTCCATCCAATCTTGTTTGACACATACACATATATCTACACTTATCGTATATTGTTTTGTGACATTGAAAAAGTGAAATACTGAGTTTGAATTGCTAAGAGGTTCTATTGAGAAAGTAGTTAAATGATATTCCTTTATTTACTTTTCATAAGAAATCTTGGTTGGAAATTCAAGGACTTGTGTTTATTGGTACTACTGTCCAATAGAACAACAAGTGGATATTTGGTATATCACTTGAGACAAGACTATTTGTTGGTCGTTGTACAATTTGTCTTTTGTAGACTTATTGAACCCTGTTTGTTTCCAGTTACATATGGTTAGCGGAAACATCACAGTACCGGTCTCTCATGGAGAAAAACCGGAGAAGTTTGGTGGGGCAAACTTCAAACAGTGGCAGAGCAAAATGCTGTTCTACCTGAAAACTCTCCAGTTGGCTAAATTCCTCAAAGATCCTCTGGGTCCTGTGGAGGGTGAATCTGAATTGGCCAAGGAAGAGCGAGAACAGACTTGGATGTCTGGAGACTTCTTATGCAAGAACTACCTTTTGGGTGGTCTTGACAATACCCTGTACAATGTGTACCAAGGCATGACTTCTGCGAAGATTCTCTAGGAATCTCTCGAGAAGAAATACAAAACCGAGGATGCCGCACAAAAGAAATTTGTCGTGGGTAGGATCCTGGACTACAATATGGTAGTTTCAAGGACGGTGATGTCTCAGTTGGGTGAACAACAATAGATCATTCATGAAATACTGGATGAAGGAATGAAACTCTGTGAGACGTTTCAAGTTGCCACCATAATTGAAAAGTTGCCTCCATCATGGAAGGACTTCAGGAGCTATCTGCAACAAATAAAGAAGCAGATGAGCCTTGAAGACCTTGGAGTTCGATTGAGAATCGAACAGGACAACATGATGTCCGAGAAGGCCATCTATAAGACTATGGAGTCTAAGGCCAACATCTTTGAGGATGTAAAGGGTAGCAAGAAAAGAAGAACAGTGAAGCTGATTCTTCCCAAGCGAACAAGAAGTTCAATGGGAAGTGCTACAACTGTGAAAAGAGCGGTCATATGACAAAGGACTGCAGAAACAAGATATCTCAAGACAATGGCATGAAAAATGAGGCCTATGTCGCTGAAGATGAGAAGATAACTGATGAGATTTCAGAAATGAATCTCTCAACAGTGGTAACTGAAGCCAACTTGGTTGGGAATCCGAGAGAATGATGGGTAGACACTAGGGCTACTCGTCATATCTGTGATGATAGCAAGATGTTTTTCTCGTATCAGAAAGGTCAATGGCGGCGATCATCTGACAATGGGAAACTCGTCTACCTCTAGAGTGGTTGGACAAGGCACAGTAGTTCTGAAAATGATATCCGGAACAGAGCTTACATATAAGAATGTTTGCATGTTCCAGATATTCGGAAGAACTCGGTCTCGGGTTTGTATTTGTTTCTGACAAGATTGTATTGACCAAAAATGATGTCTATGTAGGAAAATGATACCTCGCTGAGGGTTTTTTCAATGACTGTCAATTGTGCTATTAATAAAGCTAAAACTTCTGCTTATATTATTGAGTCACAAAATGTATGGCATGGGAGGTTAGGACATGTTAATTATGATACAATGCGTACATTAATTAACATGGACCTTATACCTAAATTTGCATTGATAGCCAACATAAGTGTGATAGAGGTGGTGAAAAGTACTTAATCACTTTTATCGATGAAAGCACAAGATTCAGTTAAGTGTATTTGCTGAGGAGCATAACTGAAGCTATTGAGAGCTTTATACACTGAGAACGAAGTTGCAAATCAACTTGGCAAGGAAATCAAAAGAATCAGGAGTGATAGAGGTGGTGAATATGTTTCATCATTCGGTGAATATTGTTATGTGTACGGAATTATTCACGAAACCACTACTCCTTATTCTCCTCAACAAAATGGGATTGCTGAGTGCAAAGACCGAACGTTGAAGGAAATGATGAATGCCATGTTGACTAGTTCTGGTTTACCTCAGAACTTGTGGGGGAAAGCTCTGCTTTCCGCAAACTACGTTCTGAACAAGCTTCCTCAAATAAGATTGGACAAGACACCATATGAGTTGTGGAAAGGTTACGTACCTTCCTACAAATATCTGAAAATGTGGGGGTGTCTTGCCAATTGCCAAGGTGATGGTTCCTAAACCTAAGAAGGTGGAATAGGACCCAAAACTGTTGACTGTATATTCTTCGGATATGATTGCAACAGTAGTGCGTATCGATTCTTGGTACACAAGAATGAGATTCTTGACATCAATCCAAATGTGATGATTGAGTCAAGGAATGCAATATTTTTTTTAAAGAGACATTTCCTTGTAAGGAAAGACAAAGAAGAGAATTTCTCAAAAGATCTGTTGATACTGTCAATGACAGTGATCGGGTTGACCAAGAGTCAAATCAACATAGAAATGTTGAGGCAAATGAATAAGTCATTTGGACTCGATTTTCTGACATACTAGTTAGAAAATGAGCCTCGAAACTATGAGAAAGCTATGTCTTCTACGGAGACACCTATGTGGAAAGAGGCTATGAACAATGAGATTGATTCAATCCTACAAAACCATACTTGGAAGTAGGTTGATCTTCCTCCAGGTTGTAAGCCACTGGGCTACAAATGGATGGATCAATAGAGAAATACAAGGCAAGGTTTGTCATAAAAGGTTATAGACAAAAAGAAGGCCTTGTTTACTTTGACACTTATCCACCAGTGATTCGTATCACATCAGTAGAATGCTTATAGCCATAAGAGCTATATTTGGTCTTGAAATACATCAAAATGATGTAAAGATGTCATTCTTGAATGGTGAATTGGCTGAAGAGACTTACATGGAACAACCAGAAGGGTTTAATGTTCCTGGATAAGAACAGAAGGTTTGAAAACTTGTAAAATCCTTGTACGGATTAAAACAATCACCTAGACAATGATATGAGAACATTGACAAAGAGATGTCGTCAAGTGGGTTTAAAACTGATGAGTGTGATAAGTGTATATCCACCAAATCAACTCAAAAATGATATGTCATTGTATGTCTCTATGTAGACGATACGCTGATAATTGGTAATAATCATGAGTTGATTCAGTTTACCAAGAAAGTGTTAACCAGCAAATTTGATATGAAAGATTTGGGAGTAGCTAACCTAACTCTTCCTCTATCAAAGAATACTGGCTTAAGCATATCGCAATTAGAGTATTCAAGGATCATCGGAAGTCTGATGTATCTCACAAATTGCACACGAACTGATATCGCTCAAGCTGTGAATAGGCTTAGCAGATATACTAGCAATCCATGCCATAACCACTGGAAAAGCCATAGTAAGTGTTTTGAGGTATAAGAAACTTCAAAATATGGGCTACATTACGAGAGATATCCTGCTGTTCTAGAGGGATACAGCAATGCTGGATATCTGATATAGTGGATTCCAAATCTACGGTTGGATTTGTTTTCACACTTGGTAATGCAGCCGTGTCATGGAAATCCTCGAGGCAAACATGTATTGCCCGGTCTACTATGGAATCAGAGTTCATAGCGTTAGACAAAACAGCGGAAGAAGCAGAATGGCTTAGGAACTTCCTGGAGGATATTCCTAGTTGGCCCAAACCGGTGCCAGCGATTAGCATACATTGTGATAGCCAATCGGCAATTGGGAGAGCCCAAAATACAATGTTTAATGGTAAGTCTCGACACATACGTCGGAGACATAATACCATACGTCAACTGCTCTCAAGTGGCATAATAACGATCGATTATGTCAAGTCAAAGGAAAACCTAACGGATCCAATAACTAAAGGTTTACCTCGAGAGCAAGTTGAGAAGTCATCGAGAGGAATGGGCTTGAAGCCTATAGTCTAAGAATTGTCACTGTGGAAACCCAACCTAGCTGACTGGAGATCTCAAGATCTAGGTTCAAAAGGGACAACAGAAACTTTGTGCAATTCAAAACAAGCACTGAAGAGTTTTGTACTTTTTCTCATTCCGATAATGACATTGAGTGCTGTCTGTCATTGGTTAGGATAAGCTAAGGCTTTTAATGATCACTATATTAGGAGATGAGTCCTAATTAGGGTAAAGACAGATTACCTCTTCATAGTAGATCACCTATTTCAAGTAAGAAGTGAGGCCGCTTCCATGGGAACCTTTAAAGGCGGGCTACCCTAAAGTGCTTGATGAATCCAGGATAGTTGTTCAGGGCCAAAATGAACACAACCGTAGCACAGGTAAATGGTCGAATTAAAGCTGTGTGTTGGTAATTGTCTTGGTTTACACCAACGACAGAACAGTTCAAGACTATGGGTCACTGGTTTGCCAAGTAAATCCGATTGTCATTCACTAGGAAAGGTTCAAGGCGAAATATACCTATTTCGATGCAGCTTTAGCTCACGGTATCTCTCTCACGTGCCTGAATGAATATTTGAAGAATTGTGGGGGATTGTTGTAAATTCCTTAAATTCCTTTAATAGGATATGTATATGTATAGGTAGATCATTGGGATTTTCAAGGGGTGTATGGGAGGTTGCAATCCTTGGAGGGTTGCAACCCACCCCAAGGGGTGCCCTATTGGCACCCCTCCATGCCTTATAAAAGAAGGTCTTTATTCCAAATGATAGATAGAGAACATATACAGAATATCTAACCAAAAAAAAAAGAAGGCGTTGTGTTTTCCTTGTTTTGAGAGAGAGATCCACCATTGAATCCGAGTTCGCATACTTGTTAAGGAGTTCTCCTTGAACAAGAAGTATCCAAGTTATCCTGGGAGAACGTTGGCAATTTGAATCCGTAGAGCACCTGTGACGGGGCCAATAAGTTCTTAAGGACAGAGAGATCTCGACTTGGATTGAATCTGTAGACTTGATTTCCAGGTTTGTCTTGAAGTTTTTCTGGTATTAGGGTTTTTGCATCTAAATCTACTTTTAGTTGTTAATCTGTTTGATTTGCATGTTATATTACTGTTTAATGAAACTAATATTACAACACCAACATTAAGAAATGTTGGTAAAAAAAAAATTTGATATAAATTTTAAGTTATTAACCTGATTTCATTTATTATCATAATTGATGAATTGACATTATTAAATGTTATTTTAACTTTCAATACCAATATTCAAGTGGCATTCCTAGACTAAAATCATTTTTGTTAAGCCAATTGGGCTAGGCAATTTTATGAGAGCATGATTTTGAGGAATTTGAATTCAGTGTTAAATTTACTAATGTTAAGTTTTTTTTTAAAATAATTTTCTTCCACTCGTATTTTAATATAATAATAATTATTATTTAATATTCAATTTCATTTACATTATTATCTAATAATTATCAATCAGAATTATTAAAAAAAAGAGTACCGAATTCAAGTCATATTTTAAGATTCAATTTATGTGTGCAATATAAGAGGGGACCATATGTATTTAATCTTTTAGATGGCCCACTAATCTATGTTGTCAACGTATCCTGGAGTTTCAAATATTTTACTTATTCATATAAGTTAAGATTGTGGGCACACAATAACCTATAATAAACAACAAAGGGACAATCTTTGTAGCTCATGGCTCTTAGGGGAGTAAACTTTATCGAGAAGTTCAAGGGTGGACTAGAGATAGGGGATTAGGTCGATGATTTCAATTTTGAAAAAACTTTCATATACATAATAGTTGACAGAGCTATGACTGCAAAGAGTGACATTAAGATTGAGAGAGAAAA
Organism: Zanthoxylum bungeanum; assembly: GCA_019454045.1. Classification (NCBI taxonomy): domain Eukaryota; kingdom Viridiplantae; phylum Streptophyta; class Magnoliopsida; order Sapindales; family Rutaceae; genus Zanthoxylum; species Zanthoxylum bungeanum. The sequence goes on along the minus strand of SKCR01019113.1, from coordinate 12,404 downwards.
CATAACAGTCTTTCGAGAGAGTATGAAGATGAGGCGAGATGAGGTTTCTGAGGGGAGACAAGATAGCAGACATTATTCTCCACAGTCGAGGCATAGCGGGATACCACTTAGAGACACACAGAGTGCCCCTCCTAGAGGACATTTCTGTGGGGGGACAGACTGAGCAGGGTCATAGTAGAGGCATAGTACCATCTGGTGATTAGAGTGCAACGAGTACATCTCGACCGACTAACACGTGTCGATGATATAACTATGATCAAGAGGGTCATATCAACACACAATGCAACAAATGAAATAGATGTTACGAATGCCAGTTGCCCCACTGGTGATGGATCTCGAGGAGCTGAGCAACTAGCAAGAGGAGTAGCGACATCAGGACATGGTAGATGGACAAGTTCTGATGGTAATCGTGGGTGAGGCTCGAGTTTCACACAAGGCAGAGGCAGAGGGACTCTGGTGGAGCATATGATAGTAGAGGATAGACATCTCAGACACATATTGCACTCAATGCTGATAGAAGATGAGTCTTCGCCATGACAGAGCATGAGGTACATGATAGTGGTGATGTTGTATCTAGTACAATTCGAGTATCAGATATGCTCGTCAGAGCTCTTTATGATACGAGATCTATATATTCATTTATTGTCACTGCTTGTATTCTTTGTCTGGGTAGTGTAGCGGAGTCCAACATGATTCTTTTGATTGTGAGTCTTCCTTCGGGGAAGGACATTAGGATAGATGCAGTATACATGAGATTGAGTGCTGAGATTGAGGGAGAAAGCTAACAGTTGTACTTTACCCGTTAGAGATTGAGGACTTTAGTATGATTTTAGGGATGGATTGACTGACAGGTCATGGAGCCGTTATTGATTATAGTGACAAAGATATGATGTTTAGGTTCGACAACGGAGAGTTTAAAATAGTCAGTGATTGTAGTCGGGTTGTGGCACCTATCATTTCAACCATTTCGGCTTGTAGAATGATTAGATGGGGTTGCAAAGGCTTCTTAGAGAGTATCGCCACAATGGAGGATGGGGAATCAACTCAGATATCATATATTTTAGTTGTGAAAGAGTACCATGATGTGTTTCCCGATGAGTTACCAAGATTGCCTCGACATAGAGATCTAGAATTCACTATAGATCTTATGCTTGGTACCGCCCCTATTTCGATAATTTTGTATTGTATGGCCCCGGTAGAAATAAAGGAGGTGAAAGAACAGTTGCAATAACTGTTGGATCATGGATTTATTATACCCAATGTATCACATTGGGGAGCACCAGTATTGTTCATGAAAAAAAGATCTAGTATTGTTCGATTATTGTCAGCTCAATAAGATGACGGTTAAGAACCGGTACCCGTTGCCTCATCTCGATGATTTATTTGATCAACTTTAAGGAGCCTCGGTGTTTTCAAAAATCGATATTCGATCGTGATATCATCAGATGAGGATCCGAGATATGAATATTTGAAGACTGCATTCCGAACTAGATATGGGCATTATAGGTTCCTAATGATGTCATCCAAACTTATTAATGCACCTGAAACATTCATGGGTTTGATGAATAGAGCGTTCCAACCATATTTGGATAAGTTCGTTATAATGTTTATTGATGACATCTTTGTGTATTCGCCCTCTCGGATCGATCATTAGCAATACCTTCGATTGGTATTGGAGATTTTGAGGTAGAAGCAATTATATGCCAAGTTCTCTAAATGTGAGGTTCGGCTGGACAATATGGTATTTTTGAGACACATCATCTCATGAAAGGGGATCTATGTAGATCCGTAGAAGGTCGAAGCAGTTCTGAAATGGGAGAGACCGATAACGACGATAAAGGTTCGGAACTTCTTGGGATTAGCAGGCTACTACCGTCGTTTTATCTGAGATTTCTTTATTATGCTACTCCGATGACTCGGCTGACGAGAAAGGAAATATCATTTGTATGGACTGACGATTGTGAAATGAGCTTCCAAATTTTAAAGAAGAAATTAACTACTGCATCGGTACTCACTCTACAGTCTGAACTTGACTGATATATGGTTTATACGGATGCATCGCATCAAGGATTAGGATGTGTGCTGATACAACATGGGAGAGTGATTGGTTATGCCTCGAGACTGTTAAAAATGAGAATAATTATCCCACCCGTGATCTAGAGTTGGCAGCGATTGTACATGCTCTAAAAATTGGAGGCATTATTTATATGGTGCCAAGTGTGAGATTTATACCGACCATAAGAGCCTGAAATATCTTCCCACTCAGAAAGAGTTGAATTTGTGGCAGAGGCGTTGGATGGAGTTCTTAAGTAACTATGATTGTACTATTAATTATCATCCAAGAAAGGCCAATGTAGTTGTTGACGCATTAAGTAGGAAGAACATTGGTAAACTGCAGTTTTTGAGAGCTAGACATCGGATGTTTGAGGAGATGACAACGTTACATTTTATCTTTGAGGTATCTGACAGAGGATGGCTTCTTACTTATATGAAAGTTCGAGCTACACTGCTAGATATACTCAAAATATCACAAAATGAAGGTGAGCAATATGGGAAATGGAAAGTAGAGGCTGCAAAGGGTGAGACTACTACCTTCAGATTGAGTTCAGATGATGTATTACTTTTTGGTGATAGAGTTGTGGTACCACATACCGGAGAACTTAAGCATAAGATCTTGTATGAAGTTCATGATACTCTGTATAATATGCATCTTGGGAGCACCAAGATGTATCGGAATCTGGAGAAAACATACTGATGGTCGAGAATGAAGAGAAAGATTTCAGAGTTTGTATTTCGTCTGGTTTGTCAGGAGGTCAAAGCATAGCATCAACATCCAACTGGATTACTCCAGCCTCTACCTAAACCTGAGTGGCCATGGAAAAACATTGCGATGAATTTTGTAATAGGGCTACCAATGACACTGAAAGGCTATTGTGCAATTTGGGTGATAATGGATCGATTGTTTAAAATTTTCCAATTTTCTGCCAATTCGAGTTACATTATGACTAGAGAGGCTAGCAAAATTGTATGTGGAGCAGATTGTATGGTTACATGGAGTATCAACGTCGATTGTATAAGATAGAAATGCTAGATTTACTTCTCGTTTTTGGCAAGGTTTCCAGAAGTCTATGGGGTCGAAGGTTTTCAAACTGACAGGCAATCAAAGTGGACTATTCAGACATTAAAAGATCTCATGAGATAATGTGTATTGACTTTTATAGGAGGATGATATGATAGAATTTGCTTACAACAACAACTGTCAGGCTAGCATCGGTATGACTCCGTTTGAGGCCTTATATGGGAAGAGGTGTAGGAATCATGTTTGTTGGGGCGGGGTTGGAGATAGACAGATTCATGGTTTAAACTTGGTAGATATGACATCTAAAATGATCAAATTGATCCGAGCTAGACTATTGAAATGCATAGTGTAAGGGTTTTATGGCGGAAATCCGTCAACGTAGCGAAATCGTGAAAAATCAAATTTTCCGATTTCAAAATTTTTCTTGGATCAATTAAATAAAATTATTTATTTAATTACCCAATTATCAAATTTTGAAATTTTACACAAGAAGTCAAATTTTTTGGTAATTGCTGAATTGCCCCACAAGTTTGCAAATTGATCATTTTAGTCCTAAAATTGTCAAATATAATTTTAGATTATTCTAAATCATTTCTAAAATGATTTCCAATATGTCAAACACATCAAAATTAGATTGCAACAAAAACCCTAAATTTTTGCTAATTGTCGATAATTTTTCAGTTTTTACAATTTGGTCCTTTTATGTTCAAAATATGCCAAGATCAAATTTAATCAACCCAAAAATTAATATGCATCATATACAGAAAGGGTTAAGAATCCAAATTTTACAATTTCTTCAAATTGACAAATCTTACCAAATCAATTAAATCCATCATTTTAATTCAATCTAAACTACACCAAACAAGTCTCACCATAACTCAAGAACGATTCTAAGTCATCAATGAGTGGCTTAACAACTCTAAAATGGTAACATGATTATCAAATAATCAAAAGGAAGTCATTGAAACCATTTCAAGCTTACTTTATAACCATGCATGCAAATATCTTTCAAACAAGTTTACAACCAATTAAAACACAAATTATAAGTGTAGAGACAACATTCTAACAACACATGATGAAGCTAAACATGTTAGAAACATTTTCTATTGGGAAGATTTAAAGAAAAACTTACAAAGTCAAGAAATTTCCAAACTTTTCTCTTTGTTCTTCAAACTTTTCTCTCAACTCTTTTGTGTTTGTTTTTGGTAACTTATGAACCCTTAGCCTATCAAATGAAACAAAACAATATATACTCACCCAATTAAAGCCTTGGCCGAAATTTGGTGTATATAAAATATCTAGATATTATTTTTTGTTTCATTAAAGTTTATTTTATCAACTTGTTAATTTGATCATTACAACTTTAATGAAAATTCAACAAGTCAAAAAAAAAAAAAACTCAAGACATCTCCTAAAATATCAAAACTTAATATATTTATATTTTTAATTAATTTAATTATTTAACAATTAAATAATTAAATAATTATTTAAATACAAATATTTTAAATATATGTATTATATTTACATTAAATATCCAAATACATATATATTTATGATATATGTCAAATATCACAATTTAACATTTAATTAATGTGTATTTAATAAAATCTATCATTAAATAAAAATACACAATAATTAGGAAATGACTATTAGGTCCATTCGCATGTATTTTTCGTTTAACCTTTAAACGACTTATAAATAATCAGTATTATTCATAAAAGTTGCCCTAGTGCTCTACGAGTATATTTCACTAGTGAGACTCTCTAGATTCAGGCATATCCATCACGAAATCCAATTTCGTGTCCATAATTTACCCACCCATAAATTATGACGACCACAGATAAACTCGATGAATCATACAGGTCGAGTTCATTGCATACGTATAATCCCTCCGTCACATGTATCCGGATTATACTAGAGATATAGATATAAACGTCAAATCTCTATAGGTATAATCTCGTCGACGTATCTATTAGCAATCTTTAAATAACACTCGGAACTTACTTCCGAAGTATACCACGACCATGGATTTAACATATCGCTAATCATATATGGACTATTAATGCTCTGTATAAAGAATTGAAGGATCATATCTTGACAAACACATGATCCTGAGGATCGGTCCATACCCAACGAACAGACGGAGGTCTGATCTTAATAGATCGATGACGTGACTGTCATCTAAGTGTGGAGGATGTCTCATACATCCACAGTGGTATCTCAAGTTAAAGGACCACTATGCTACTCAACCCGAGAAGATTCTTATTGATGTTGGTGTACCATCTATTAAGAATCTTCGGTGAGTCGTTCAGTGTTTATCCACTATAAACACCTACATGTCTATACGAGTCTCCCAAGACTCATGGTTCATCGTGATGAACCATCGGACCAAGTCACGATATACGACATAAACTGGTCTCAATGGATTTAACCAACCGACCCGTGTTAAAAAATCTTGACCAGAAACTTTATTTGATAATGCATTTCTAGTAGTGACACTTCCAAATGTCAATTACAAACTACTTTGTAACTGCACATTATATTATATATTATCGGGTTTTTGTCTAATATATATATCACTAAATCAGATTTAGTTTTAATCTAATAGTAATTAGATCGAATACGTATATAAAAAAAAAGAGGTGTAACCACTAAGAAAGTAATATTATGGAAAAAGAAGATGTTCGTATTCATGAATCAGACATAAATATGGTCCGGATTGGCGCTTTGAGCACCAACCCCCATAATTTCTCCCATTTGATCTAGTGCCAATCCACAGTATCATATACACATCTCAATGTGCATCATATGCACATAGCCCTCAAGAGCCCACCTAGCACTCAAGAGGTATGCAACAAGAAGCAGGTCCGTTATGACATATTGAGTTTGTCCAACAAACCCAATTGTTTCCTTAGACAGCATCATTCATATTTTGTAGAACCTAAGTTATACATTAATATGACTCAGATGCAACATCAATATTTTGCTATAGCTACTAAGTTGTACAAGTATTTGTGGATCAAATCCAAAATACTATGTAAACAACCTACAATACTAATGTGAAAACTTCTAATATATAAGGTCATTACGCAACTTCATAAGTCAATACTTCATAAGTTGCATCTAATTCCACTATCAAAGTAGAATATTTTGTGACACTCCCACTGTATCTTTTCTGACTCTTGATGACGTAGACTGTATAACGTCATAATCAGACTCAAAACTAATATGACCCAAATGGTTGCAAATTGTATGCTCCATGAATTAGAAACTCATTCTTAATATCTCAAAGATCACAAAGAACATATTTCAAGATCCATCCCATGGTCTATAAAGTATCAAAATAACTCGTAACAATTACAATTCAATCGATATCTTTAATCGTACATAATAAAGTATTCATTATGTCATCATTACATGTAGGGGTGAGCAAAACCGGTTTCGGTTCCGGTTCCGCATGGAACCGGAACCTACCCAGAAAAATTCGGTTCCGCACTAAGTGGAACCGGAACCTACCCAATTAAACAGGGTACCCTATTATTCGGTTCTAATTTGGTTCCGGTCCGGTTTCGAATTACCCTATTTTAAAATATTTTAATGAAAAATACATTCCAATACGAGTTCGTAGGAAAAAACGGGGACCAAATCGGAGTGCGGAAACTGCTGCATTACTTTGCTTTGGTGCCATTGCCCTGTTTCTTCTGAATTTTCATGAAAAAAAAATAATAATTTTTTTTAAAAAAAAATAACGAAGTTAGATCCAAAAAAACCAAAGACAGTATGAAGAAAAAATTACGGCAAAAAAAAACTATAAAATAAATATAAATGTGATTCTTGACTTAACTAGAAGTGAATTAAGTGTTTCAGCAAAATATCGGAATAAAGAAAATATAATACTGAATAAGCATAAAATCAAAAAAAAAAACAGTAAAAGAAGTATAAAACCGGTTCCATGGTCCGGTTCCGGTTCCAATCATTTTGGAACCGGAACCTACCCGGATAAAATCGGTTCCTTCATTTTTGGAACCGGAACCTACCCGATTACAATCGGTTCCGGTTCCAAACCCGAAAAATCGGTCCGGTTCCAACCGGTTCCGGGTAAACCCGGAACCGTTGCTCACCCCTAATTACATGATACATAAGATTTATTAAACATTCTAATCAATATCTCTTTCGAAAAATGAATCATATTTTACGAAAGATGAATGCTATATATAAGACAGACACTAACTGTCATACAGATAGTCTTGTTGTGTCCTTTATTAGATTATATCTAATATAGAATAATAAGAGTATCTTACAAGTCTCTTAGTTGTATATCTTATATAAAACTTTATATCGAATATGACAGAAACTACTCCCCTACTTTCATGGAGTAAATAAGACTTAAGTAAACGTTTTACCTCACAAATATCTCATTATTACCTTAATAATGATAATTTCGTTAGGATGTATAACACTAGGAAAAAAATTACGCTCCCATTAACTCTTCTATCACATATGTGACTGATATCAAAATTAGAGAACATGGATTTTCAGAAGGCTGACCAGAGTCTACAATAGGATCTATAAGCTAGTATACCAAACTGCAATCTTAGCAGAACACAAACTTTAGGGCCATTCCAGAATTTACTCTTCAAACAAAGAAATCACAACTGATCTCTTATCCGAAGAAGCCATTCAAAAACGTCACTTTGTATTCTTTAGCTAAAATATACAATTTAATATTAACATTAACGAACAGATCTTAAATTGTTCAATCAGTGTGACTAGAGATAAGTTTCCTCAGAATCTACAATAGATTGTTGAGTATAACATTTCTCACTGTCATACTGTAAATGTCAAATCTTTAATTAGCTCGAAATACTTTTGTTGCGCAAACCATTAGCACATTTTATAAACTATTCATAACGAAAGCTTAATCAAGTTCAAAACTTGATCATAGTAAGCTATGAACAATCTTAGATCTATGGTTCAATGGTAATTTTCGAAATCGATATCAAATATCGATCACACTCTAAGTTATAGGATAATTTTCTTCGATAAGAAAACAACAGAACTATTAAGTATCAAATACTCATGAATGATTCTGACATCCTATTGGACTTATACGGAAGATGTCTAAGGGTCGTTTCATCCTATTAATTACGTAATTCCATTTGTGGTTTATCAGTCTCACATTTGACTTCAATAAGTCAAATCTTTTCTACAATAGTCAACATCAAATGTTACATACCAAGTAATAAAATAATTTTTATTATTCGGGATCGTAGAAAAGATATTCTATAAAATATAATATAATATTCTATTAAATAGAATAAATGATAAACTTTTACTTGTACCTCTAAGGCGCAAGTACTTTCAATTATATAACCATTATACAAAAGAAAGACTCAAATCTCAAACATTTTAAAGATTTGAATGTTCTACCAATACATATCATGTATGTAACTGTAGAAACAAATGGAACCTTAATTAAAAGGATGGATTAGTGTTAGTGGAGCATATCCTCAAAAATATTGAAACTAATTCGGTAACACTCAATATCAAACGAATCAAATCTTATATGATTCAATTACTCCCACTGTCCAATTCCATCAAGATGGAACTGTGGAAGAATTATATTGAGTAAGAATCTTATTCACAGAATAATCTTAGAACTAATTACCATAAATTCATACATTTGATCATATCAAATATCTTTAAACAATTCAAAGACTTGTTATGAAATTTAAGGATAAAGTTTTCAAAACTTTAGATCGAATATCTTTGAACTAGTCAAAGATGTTCTATATACGTTTCATCAGAACAGATTGAAAGTTCTTGAACCTTTCAAGACATTCAATATGTGTTCTTTTAGAAACACGTAATAAATTATGACAATTCATCAACTAAGTTATGAAGTAGAGAAAACTACCTTAAGCAATTATACAATTCATTAAATTACATACATATTAATGTATCAGTTAAATAAATCTTATGCTTCAATGACAATCATTGGTTAAATGAGATTTAATCACATTCTCGAATACAATATTCATTAAATGGAAAAGATATGTGATGTGATCTTATATCAGACCATCATTTACCATACGGAACAATCATCTAATGCTTAAGTGACGAAATCTCATAAAGTATTGTTCTAAATTATTTACTTTACCGAATATTTTCTTAATATTTATCTCTGCGTCAATGACACTACTAGTCGTATTAAAATATATAATAATTATTTACAAAGAACAAGTAACTATCCAATAGTCACAAGTTCTGATATCAAATATCAAAATAATCATTAAATAATATTTTAAATAACTAAATGAGAGATGTGGTATCAAATACATAACTATACGCATCTCTTTTCTTTAGATTTATAATTTACTTTCAATTATTCATAACAATTGCAAATAATTGATTAGCAAACTGTGTCAGACACATTACCTCTAAAGGTAACTAAAGCTAAGAAACGTCATTATCAAATAAATAAATACCTAATGGGGTTTTCTTAATGTAAGTCAAGAATCTAGAGACATAAACTGATTCGTATCATTTCTTACTGCACAAGAAACTATTCACTCTACGGAATAATATCCTAAAATGGATATTTATCCAGATTATCTATCATGACTTAGTAACTAAAGCACTAACCATCTTGATTTTTCAAGAAAATCGGAACAATAGTTCCCGATGGTTTAGACTAATATAACAATATCCTAGTCTATTAGTATCTAGAACCTATTCCAGAAGTGCAACCATAAGTCAAGTCAGAAACAACATATTAAATTATGTAAGCAGTGGATTAAAAGTTTAATTCTATCAAATATAGAAAAAGGAAAACAAACAAGCGATAATTTTCATAATATTACACACTGCTTAAGTCATGGAATATTTTAAACTTAGCAGTGTCTCTCACTATTTTACGTAATATCGCAATCCCCCAACGAAAAACGAGAATTCAATAATTAAATCGAATTCCATAATGGGAAGTGGACCTCATGAATATATTTCGACTCACAGCTTTGGCACAATCTCGTTTACGTATATTCACAGATAGACAACTCATTGTCAATCACTCAATAGTGACTCATGGGTTTCCGGTCCTGGTCGTTTCTCGTTGTGACAGCTTTGACACGTTCACAAGGAGGCGTACCAAGGTTAAACTCATCAATGATAAACTCAAGTTACTTGTGTAACCCTGACAGCTTTGGCACGTTCAGGATTCTGCTTTCGCTTGAATTTATCTAGTATCTGATATACATCCGGCAAAAATAAATTTCTATCGGCTACACCCTCACAGCTTTGGCACGATCTCGGATGTAGTCACAGAAAAATATCCATAAACCGTATTGACAAGACATACTATGTAACATGTATCAAATACATAATTAACATAAACCTTATTAATTAGGGATTTTTTTACAAAATATGCTTTTTAATTTATTTAATCAAATAAAATAAACACATGCATGCATCAAGTAAAGATTAAATTAAACATTGAATTTAAAAGGCATAATCATATTAGGGTGTCCAGAATCAGCTCGCTCTAATACCATTTTGTAGGGGGCGGAAATCCGTCAACGCAGCGGAATCGCGGAAAATCAAAATTTTATGATTTCAAAATTTTTCTTGGATCAATTAAATAAACTTATTTATTTAATTATCCAATTATCAAATTTTGAAATTTTACACAAGAAATCAAACTTCTGGGGCAATTGTCGAATTGCCCCACAAGTTTGCAAATTGATCATTTTAGTCCTAAAATTGTCAAATATAATTTTGGATGATTCTAAATCATTTCTAAAATGATTTCCAACATGTCAAACACATCAAAATTAGATTGCAACAAAAACCCCAAATTTTTGCTAATTGCCGAAACCACTAAGAATTTTTCAGTTTTTGCAATATGGTCTTTTATGTTCAAAACATGCCAAGATCAAATCCAATCAACCCAAAAATTAATATGAATCATATAAACACCATAATACATCACATATATGAAAAGCCCCAAATTGGAAAGGGTTAAGAACCCTAATTTTACAATTTCTTCAAATTGACAAATCTTACCAAATCAATTAAATCCATCATTTTAATTCAATCTAAACTACACCAAACAAGTCTCACCATCATGAAACAACTCAAGAAATAATTTTAGGTCATCAATGAGTGGCTTATCAACTCTAGAATGGAAACATGATTATCAAATAATCAAAAGTAGGCGTTTGAAACCATTTCAAGCTTACTTTATAACCATACATGCATACATCTTTCAAACAAGTTCACAACCAATTACAACACAAATTATAAGTGTAGAGAACACATCCTAACAACACATGTTGAAGCTAAGCATGTTAGAAACATTTTCTATGTTGGAAGATTTAATGAAAAACTTACAAAGTCAATAAATTTCCAAGCTTTTCTCTTTGTTCTTCAAACTTTTCTCTCAACTCTTTGTGTTTATTTTTGGTAACTTATGAACCCTTAACCTAATCAAATGAAACAAAACAATATATACTCACCCAAGTAAAGCCTTGGCCGAATTTGGGGGTATATAAAATATCTAATATTATTTTTTGTTTTATTAAAGTTTACTTTATCAACTTTTTAATTTGATCATTACAACTTTAATTAAAATTCAACAAGTCAACAAAAGCAACTCAAGGCATCTCCTAAAATATCAAAAATTAAGATATTTATATTTTTAATTAATTTAATTATTTAACAACTAAATAATTAAATAATTATTTAAATACAAATATTTTAAATATATGTATTATATTTACATTAAATATCCAAATACATATATATTTATGATATATGTCAAATATCACAATTTGACATTTAATTAATGTGTATTTAATAAAATCTATCATTAAATACAAATACACATAATTAGGAAATGATTATTAGGTTCCTTCGCATGTATTTTTTGTTTAACCTGTAAACGACTTATAAATAATCAGTATTATTCATAAAAGTTGCCATACTGCTATACGAGTATATTTCACTTGTGAGACTCTCTAGATTCAGTCATATCCGTCACGAAATCCAATTTCGTGTCCATAATTTACCCACTTGTAATTTATGACGACCACAGATAAACACGTTGAATCATATAGGTCGAGGTCATTGCATACATATAATCCCTCCGTCACAGGTATCCAAATTATACCAGAGATATAGATATAAACGTCAAATCTCTATAGGTATAATCTCGTCGACGTATATAGTAGCAATCTTTAAATAACACTCAGAACTTACTTCTGAAGTATACCACAGCCATGGATTTAACAGATCGCTAATTTTATATGGACTACCTATGCTCTGTACA
>SKCR01019112.1:0-63683 GCA_019454045.1 Zanthoxylum bungeanum | reverse complement strand
ATGTCAGAGCCATTCAACACAACATTTGCCCAACCATTTCAGAACACTGTGGGGAGATGTGAGTGTAGGCATTGTATTTTTTCATGTGAAACCCGATGATGAGTCTCATTTGGAGGCACTACCTTTTGAGTCACGGAAGCAGCGGGAAACGGATATCGGACGGGGAAATTCAGAATAAACAAGCTCACTGTCTTCGTTAGTGCTGCGTTCGTTATTTCGTTCGAACGATAAACAGATTGCGGGCGTTCGTGTCGCGTTCGAGGAAGCGTTCGAACGGTGTCGGTAATTCTGGTTTTGCTGCTAGCCTCACACCCCAGCCCATTTAGCCCCCCAAAGGCCATAAAACACATCCCAAATTAAATAAATAAATATTGATTTAATCATTAAACATTAAATAAAATATTTAAAACATTTACCAAACTTAAACTAAAATCATGCCTAATTTAAATAATTTGAATATATTACATACTAAAACTAAAAAGAAGATATACCTAATTAAAATCAATCATAACAAATTAAAAATATTGACTTCATAATCTAACAAATTAAATGCCTAATCCTAACCAATCAAATATATTGTATTCCTAATCTAGCCAAGACATGTCCCCCAATCAAATCCATTGCTTTCCTTACCTAGCACTAAATCATATCCTTATTGAATGCACCAAATCCCTTCCTTGTGAGACAAGGTGAAGCCCTAACCCTTCTCTATATAAACAACCCCTAACCAAAGCCATTGCTCTCCTTCACACAACCTAAGTCACGCCCAAGCCCTAGAAACACACCAAGACTCACGGCCAAAGCAAGAAATCAAGACAGAAAATTTTCTCTCCATCTCATCCTCCTTAGCTGTGAACACCATCTCCCTTGCACCCCTCCATAGCCGAATTTCTGTAGCCAATACAACCACCAATACAGCCCCTAACCACCACTGAAAACCACCTCCGTAAACCCCCCACACATCACCGAAACCAGCCCTATACATCAGCCCTCCATCACTGAAATTTACAACAAAAAACTGCACTGTTTTACACGCCCAAACAACAGCAAAATCACCCTAAAACAGCCCCCTAAAACACTAAAAAACTGCATAAAAAACTGCACTTTTAATCCTTAAGATATCACATAAAAAATCTGCACTAAGAACCCACACAAACTTGGAATAGTTCATTGAAAACGTTAAAACAGGTGGCCCGTGCAGTGAGCAGCAAGACAGAGGCCGAATAGGAGCAGAACGGAGTTCGAACCGCAAGCAAAACAGCAAACCAGTGAGCTAGGACGCTGAACCAGTGAACCAGAAAAGTTGCGGAGCTTTACCCCTTCCGATCTTTGTGAAACGCGAGTCCGAGAGACGGCTTAAAAGGTTAGACCTGAGGGTACTTTTCACACCCATCTCTACGTGATATTTTGTTGTTTATTTTGGATTATATGTTACTCATTCGTTGAATCCTGTTTATGTATGATGTGCGTTGTGGGCATGGGATGAATGAGAAATGTGTTAACTCTCGCGGTATATCGGATGGAAACCCGGACATAAATTTCATAGCCGATTCCGAATGGACGGTAATATGATCTGTACTCGGGACACAACTCCACGTATCGCTTGAGTAAACAGCACTATCTTTTGCCTTGTGTTGCTTGGTTTGTTTATTTTTCGTCACTTGAATTCTGTATGTTGTTTATTTATGCATGATTCAATCAAGCGCATGGGCTTAGTGAATTAGTCTAAAGGTCCTCCATTTGAGAGACGAAGAGCCGAAAATGCCACCTTTGTGACACTACTTCGCCGCGCCGGTTGATGTGTGTTCGGTTGGATGCAAGATACGTTCAATCGGGCATACTTAGTTTGATATTATTGATTTTATCTTTTTATGCATGGTTCAATCAAGCGCATGGGCTTAGTAAGTGGAATGAAAGATCCCTTAAGGGGAGGGGTTAAAACCCTTTACCACGATGCTTTGCCGCGCCGGTTGATGTGTGTTCGGATTGGATGTAAGATGTGTTCAATCGGGCACACTTGGTTTTGATATGATCGGCTCCATTTTTTGTATGTGTGATGTGACGCGCATGGGCTTAGTATGTTAGCCTAAAGGTCCTCTCTTTGAGAGACCAAGAGCCCCAAAAGGCCACCTTTACGGCAGTACTTCGCCGCGCCCCTTTATTTTGTTGTTTATATATTGCGTCCCATTACATGCATCAGGTCTGTTCCCGTTCGAACGCGTTTACGAACGCAACTCGAACGCGCATACATTTCGCCTTATCATGCATCAGGTCTCACTTCTGTTCGAACGCGTTAACAACGCCATACGAACGTGAGCATTCTGTCTCATTTCCGTTCGAACGCGTTAACAACGCCATACGAACGTGAGCATTCTGTTTCATTTCCGTTCGAACGCGTTAACAAACGCCATACGAACGTGAGCATTCTGTTTCATTTCCGTTCGAACGCGTTTACGAACGCTACACGAACGCGAACACACTGAACTGAGACATATTCATCACATGCCACGTATAATTGTTTCTTGGGTGATTTTTATGGAACCACACATAGTCATTCTTATCTTTGTGCACATAATAATGAAAAGCATGTTTGTTCCATTAGTTGCGTCGTTTGCCTTAGTCTTGATTTAACGCATTACGATTCATATGCCTATGCCATGATGACTTTGGAGTATTATTTCTTGTGATATATCGGATGGAAACCCAGACATAAATTCCGAAGCGATTCCGAATGGACGGTAATGCGGTCTGTACTTGGGACACAATTCCACGTATCACTTGGAAGAATGCTCACATGTATGCTTGTGCGGATATTATGTATGCTTGTGTTTTCATGAATAGGATATGCTGAACGAAGTTGTATGTTCATTGTTACTTTGAGGTATTTTGTTAGACATGTGTTATTAGATATGAGATATATGCGAAATGTATGTATGAGTGTTATTTTGTACCCATGAATATAGAAGCATGATATTCTTAGGAATAAGTGTTACTTAAGCCTGATTAAATTATTATGTAAATCCTTTCATTACAAATGGCATAAGTAAGGGACCATTCCGAACCCAATGGTTTGAGGTCTTCCCTTGCGAGGGGTGAGTGCGGCCTTAAATCTCATTTTCCCGGTTCACACCGGGTGGCGACTCCATCATTCTCCGGTTTAGTCCCCCGTGGCTACTCCGTACTCCCGACCGGGCCGCGAGCCCGGGACAGCATGCGTTGCCCCAGATTTCTGTGTTCCCACAGTGAGATATGTGATGGTAACCACCCGAGTGATCAATGCATATACCACTACAATTCAGGATGACAAAACTATCAAAGACCTTCATATAATGAACCAACATATTTCACTGAACGATATTTTCCATCTTATCCACCATCAACCTACGATCTTCAAGGACCAGAACCATCAGTGGGAAGACAATTGATAAACAGGCTCGAGAAATGGGAAGCTGAATAGGATGCAACGTTTCTGGATCAAATCAAAACCTTACATAGGATGGTAAATGAATTGAGACATATAATCAACAACCAGAACAACATACCTCATGAAGCAAATTCAAATAACACTGATGAAGCCTTCGAATACCAAGCATTTCACAATGGCACCTTAATAGAGGAAGTGGCTAAGCAGTATCAAGAATAAAAGGTATCAGTTCAGGAGCCCGAACCAGCAGAGTCTCAATTTTAACTTTATTATTCATCAGACTCTGATAAGGAACAAGTAGTAAAGCTATCTATACCTACTACAAGTGAGGATGAAACTCTGTATCCTCAAAATAAATATCTTGAAGCATGCATTGCACTGATGTTTGAAGAAGAGCTACCCGAACCATTCATACCAACCACAGAGGATAAAAGCCTTCAATCAGACATATCTTTACATCCTTAGGTTGACACATATGGAGCATGCATTTCACAGATGACAGATGAAGAGCTGAACAAAGAAATTCTGAAATACATCTGTGAAGAAAATGTGGAGCAAGATGTAGGACAAATGGAAGAGCAAATGTCTGACCATATTGAAGATCTCATACATTCAAGAGAAACATCACTGTATTGGGGAGTACACATCAAAGACATCGCCCAGAAGCTTGACAGAATGGAACTCCCATTCAAAGTCAAGCACCATACAAGACCTCATGATTTTCTTTATTTCTTTCCGGAATCACTAGAGCGACAGAGTTTAAGAAGGTGGCACAAGCACTGAATAAGACAAAATTCTTTTTGCCACTTTACCGTTGGAAGAAACCCTTCAAAAGCAACACTCATGAGATTGTCTTTAATCGGACGTCCAAAACCATGCTGAAACCTCATTGACAGATGGACTTCAGTCACGTCTGGCTGAAGACGAAAAATTTCGGGCTAGCAGAGAGGCAACCCATGCAAAATTTTTATTTTCATTTAAATTTAAATTTTTAAATTTTGT
The DNA here is from genome assembly GCA_019454045.1 of Zanthoxylum bungeanum. NCBI lineage: Eukaryota > Viridiplantae > Streptophyta > Magnoliopsida > Sapindales > Rutaceae > Zanthoxylum > Zanthoxylum bungeanum. Next base: position 59,257 of record SKCR01019112.1, on the reverse strand, counting down.
GTATATATGTTGTAGAGTTTTTAATTTTGTGTGATATTTTCAGGTAAAAACACAAACAGAGTATTTAAGGCAGAGCAAGATAAGAGGAATGGTGTTTGGCAATCACAAGGATGAGATTCAATTCATTAGTGATGGCTGAGTAAGGAATTGATTTTTGAGACGCATCCTAATGGATTTATATACCAAGCGAGTGGCGTATTGCATACACAATTCTGTTGCCTTAAATAATTGCTTTCATTTGCTTTTCGGTTGTTATTTCCTTAATTTTCGCCGACAGGATCCAGACTTTTGACTTTCACGATTTATTTTACTATTTAACTAATAATTGTCATTTGGCAGGTACTAGTGCTATTATTACTCACCCTTTTTTAGGTTCTATAAATTTGGCTCTTTATTGCACTCTTGAAGACATACAGATTTGAGAAAAAAATACAAAAAAAATGAAGCAACTTCAAGAAGACGAGTTGTAAAAATCTGTGTGTTTTGCGGTACTAGTGTTGGTTCTAAACCAGAATTCGTTGCGGCAGCACAAGAATTGGGTAGAGTCATAGCTGAAAGGAATATGCACTTAGTATATGGTGGTGGCAATCTTGGACTAATGAGGTACGTTTCAAGGGCCGTACAGGAAGGATGCAGTCAAGTTTTGGGTATCATCCAAAAATCTTTGACAGAGGCGAATCTGATAGGACCATCAAACATATAGGAATGCATCGTGCCAGGGATGTCTGAACGACTAGTTGAAATGATTAATAGTGCTGATGCTTTTATTGTTTTGCTAGGTGGCTTGGGCACAATGGAGGAAATTTTTACAGTGCTATCTCGGGCGAACTTGAACATACACCAGAAATCAATTGGACAGTTTAATCCTGATGGATTTTATGACTTTCTTTGTGTGTTTCTTGATGATGCTCGGAGAAATGGGTTCGTGTCAAAACCTGTAAAAGATATCATCTTCACTGCCAGAATAGCCCATGATTTAATTGACCAACTTTTAGCCTTTGAACCATAAATTGACCCTATCATTTCCAAGATTAACTGGTATGATAATGATCGTGGTAAGAAGCATCAGATAAATCTGGATCTTAATCTTTAATTTTCTTTTCAGATGTAGAATTCCAGCTAACCAGGTACGGTCTTATAAACCCTTCTTCTATTTTTTAGACATTGAGGACAATGTCTCAATTAGGTTTGGGGGAGGGGAATAATTGATTAGTATCTTATTTTTATTTTCATTATCTTATTTTTATTTTTTTTGTTGTGTTGTTTTTAGTCAAAATTTTTCAAAAAATAAAAAAAAAATAAAAAAATAAAAAAATATTTTGTTATTGTATTTTTAACTTGACTAATCAGGTGAAATTGGTGTGAGATAGCTGAGTAAGGAATTTCCACTCCTGAGACATATCTCAACTTATTTCGTAACAAGTTAATATGCTTGTTTATTTACTTTTGAATTATTTACTTTGTGAATTCTCCATACTACTGACTAAATTGGATCTTCATATGCTCAGTTGACAAGTATTATCAACATGCATGGTAACATACAGACATAAGTTGTAAGTGAAAAGTTTGTAATATTCAATGCTCTAGTTAAATTGGAGGAAGCATTTTTTTTTAAAAAAATGATGGAATAAAAAAAAAATTTATTACATCTGAAATCCGAGTAATTAAGTCCGTAGAGGTGTTTTAACACCTAGTGCCCTAAAGCCAACTGGATTGGGGGTCACTGGCCCAAAGCTCGCTACATGGATTGAAGATGTTATAAAAAAAAGAGAGATATCTGAGATCCAAGTATTTAAGTCTGTAAGGGTGTCTTAACACCTAGTGCTCTAAAGCCAACTGGCTTGGGAGTCACTGGCCTGAGAGTCACTGGCCTAAAGCTCGCTACATGAATTGAAGATGTTCTAATTTTAAAAAAAAATCCATTGCTATAAAGGTGTGAATTCTGGTATAACTTTAGGAAAAAAATATTACTCTCTTTTCAACTACACTTATGAATATTGTGGGTACAATAAGCTGATTAATACCTTGTTGGTTGTGTGTATGGAGAATGGTAAAAAAATAATCGGAGAATTTACTTATTTGATAATTTAGAAAGACAGAAAACAACTATTAACTTGGATAAGAAGTTTCACTTGTTTAGTCACTAATTTGTTTGAATGTTTGCTTTTGTGTGCATTAGATTGACGTTTGTGGGTATCGTCACTGTAAGCCCTCACGAGACTACAACTTGTCCACTAGGGACACCTAGGGGTTTAAAGGCTTGTTGCATACGCTAAATGCAACCGTGATCCCTACGAAAGTGGTTTAGTTTAATTTAGTTTTAGTTATTTTTATTTTATATTGTTGTTTTGCTCGAGGACTAGCAAAATGTTAGGTTTGAGGATGTGATGAGTGGAAAATTTATCACTCTTTCTCGCCCATTTAACCTAATATTTTGTATTTTTTCTCGGGTTTTATGAATGTTTTTATGTGTTTTGTGTTGTTTTTCAAATAAATAAAGTTTTGAGAATCAATGGAATCAACTTGGGGCTAAAACAGCGAAAAATAAACAAAAAAGACAAAATCATCATTTCTGCGTCGCAATTCGAATTCTTCTGCGTCGCGACCGCTAACATGCGCCGACCACATGTCAACATCACAACAAACCTGCTAACATGCGCCTTTGTTACTGTTCTGCCGACACCTGACGTAAGCAATGACGTCAGCATCGCGACGCGCACAATCTCACGCGTCGAGACGCCGAGCCAATAATTCAGCTACTGACGAAAACATGTACACGTGTCAGCATCTGAGGAAGCCACAGACATGTGTTACAAATCTACGGCGCATCGCGACGTGCAATGTTCCACGCGTCGCGACACCCAGGCTGAAAATTTGCCTAGAGATTCAGATTGATTTCATTTAGAATTTTCATACTTTCCTTAAGGTTCTAATAAGGATCTAAGGACTGTATCTTGTTTGTTTAAGTTTTAGTAATTTAAATTATGTATTTTTATTTTTAATAGTAGTAGTAGTTTATTTACTTTTATTTCTTTTATGTTTAGTAGTTAATTTTCTACTGGGGAAATGTGAAGTTTTTATTATTATAATTTAGATTAATCTCCCTTAAATTATAATATATAAATTATTTTTAAAACCCGACTTAATTGGATACCGCCTTTATGGTCGGTTGAACTTAATTAAATTGATTTTAACCTGACAAAACTGGATAACACCTTTATGGTCGGTTGAAATTAATTCAAAATTTGACTTAATCAGGATACTGCCTATATGGTCGGTTGGTAATATCATGCCAATTTATATATTATAATCAAGGAGATTTCTAAATTAGAAATAGTAAAAGTGGATCCCCTAATCCCAACTTTTTATTTTTATTCTAGGGAAGTGATAAAATACAATATTTACATGCTTAATAATTGATTTAATTATATTATGTTTAAGACTTGAGTTTATTTATTGATTCTTAAGCTTAATGCTCTGATTACCAATAAGATTGATGTGGTAAACTTAAAATGAACATGGAATAAAATGAACATGGAAAAGAGATTTTAGGTTTCAGCCTTAGATTCAATAGCTCACGATCGCACCTTGGGGCATGGTGACCCTTAGGTAGATATGCTTCCAGGATAGAAATATACCCGTCGAGCAGGGGTAGCCACAATTGGAACTTGAACTTAATGAATTCAGATAACTTGGTTAACATAGACATATGATTAATTGGGTTATTCTTGGTGTTTGCATCTGACCATCGAAAGGGGATTTTGTATATTTTCGTGTTCCAGGTTAACAAACTGATTTAATAAACATATATAAGAGAATCAATTCATCTTTAGAATAATATTGTGTGGAATCACAAACCTAAATATTTGTGTCTTTTGTTTATTTTCCTTAGTATTTTATTTTGTGTCTTTATTTATTTAGCAAATTCATATTCAACCAATCAATCAGCAATCATTACCTTCTCCCTTTAATTAGATACCTGTAAATAAATAGTATCAATAACTAATAACAACAGTAGAAATTAAGTTCTCGTGAGATTGATATTTTTATATTATTTGAGCGATACGTGCGCTTGCGTTGCGTGTGTGATTTCACTGATCAATCAAATAAACACATAGTAATTTTCTTTGGTTTAGGCCCCAAAATTGTAATCAAACAGCCGTCTTGTTAAAAGCAATTAATGGCTTGCAATGGTAAAAAAAGCAATAGGAACCCATTTACAATTTGGCAACACGTCAAAAAAACTTGAGAGATACAATATTGAAACTTTGTTTCTTTCCCAACTTGCCTTATTATTCGACTTCCAAAACCCAATTAAAATAGTATTTTTTTTCCTTTGCAATTTGCATCACCAACAACAATCCATAATAATTTGAAAAAGTCGTTTAGTGAACGATGGACTATATTGAAAAATACAGGGGCTATTTATCAACGAATGGTTACCATTCTTTGATGTATAAAGAAGTTTAGGTCTATGTAGATGATATGATGGTCAAATCAAATATTAAGGAGGAACATATGGTGGCCAAAAAAAAAAATTTCTTCAATGGGTGGATAAATATAATTTCATTGTTGTGATATTTTATATCGTACCGTAAGTGTACGGTGTCAAGTTTTAGTATAAATGAGTTTAGAGTGTCGAACCCACATGGATTGCGTTAACTCACACTAAGTACTACAATTGATAATCCTAACTTTATTTAGAAAACAAATAATAAAGATTTTAATAAATAAATATAAAAATAATTATATAGGAGGAACTAATACGATAGAGATTCTGGATCCTGATTTCACCTAACTGTCACCTATGTATTTGTCATGCCAATTAATCCATGTTCAGTTATATTGTTTATAAGTCAAGACTCCTAAAATATCCACTCCCCCTCTCGAGCGCCGAGTGAAAATATCATCAACTATAGACTTCGATATCTCTATAAAAATCCAATAGTTAACAACTCGTTACGCTTTTTGATTCTATGTTAACGACTTCAAAGGACTACAGATTCTCTCGAACTCTATAACATTCTAGGTCATATTCTCTAGATCCATTCAAAATCCCCTCTCTCGAGTGATAGATTCTAAACATATATCTTCATATTTGTGGCCAGCAAACACAAAGCATTAAACTCAAGAGAATACAAATAAACCGAATAAAACTTCATAACAAAATTGACAAATAATTACAAGGTTCAAGCATCAGTTACATCATTCTCCAGAATTAAGGAGTTTACTTCATGACAATAGATAAAAACAATGATAAACAAGTCATGAATCTAATGGAAATCATTAGAGTTCTAAGAAAGAAACAAGAAGATAAAATCTGAATTGAATCTCTTCCTCTCTGGACGTCACCGCCTTTGTCTCCCCTTATTTCTCTTCAATCCTCCTCCATGGATCTCTCTAAAATATGTATTTGGTGTTTTATGCTGTGTATTAGCCTCCCGTTTTTGAGTTGTGGACGAACTAATGTATTTATAATAAAGTCCTGGAGTCATTGGGTATCTTAAAAACCCTAATTTCACTTTTCTGGAACGCGTGTGTGTATTAACCCGCAGCGCGTGTGTTGTCTTTCCCGCAGCGCCGCGGCGCTGAGCATTTGGCGCTGCGGCGCTGATCCCTTGGCCTTTTGGCTGGAAATGCTAAATCTTGAAGGCACCGTGGCGCCTGGTCTTTGGCGCCACAACACCAGTGCAAGTTTTCCACTGGTTCCTGCGTTTCACGTTCTATGCTCATGTTTGCGTCCAATGCTTTTAAAAGTTCCCAAAACACGTGCAAATGTCCCAAGATCCATGTATTAATGCTCCTACAAATAAAACATAAAATAAACTATAAATGACATTAAATGGTACGAAATATAACAAAATAATAGGCTAAGAATGCCATAATAAGTGGGTATAAACTGCACTTATCAGAGCTTAATCCCAAGAAATATGTGTTTGAGGTCGCATCCGGAAATCTGTCGATGGCTAGGAGGCTGACTTTTTTTAATTACCAACAGTATAGCTGAATATGAAGCTTGTATCTTTGGGTTGGAAGCACTGATAGCCTTTGGGACAAAGGGTGTCAAGATATATGGTGACTCAATGCTAATGATTTCAAAAAATACGGGGTGATTGAGAGCTGAAAGAAGACAAATTAAAGCCCAATCTGTTTTACCTTAGGGCATTGTTACAAATGTCCCGGGCTATACGTTCCGACACATGCCATGAGAAGATAATCAAATGGAGGATGCCCTAGCTATCTTAGCTTCCACTTGGGAAAAGGCGGAAAAACTAACCGTAAAGCCTTTAGTGTGGACTACTGCTAGTAAACTCAGTTATGAAATAGAGAAGGTCATGGACACCGAAGTTAATGACAAAAAGCATTGGTATCATGATATTCAAAACTACTTGGATCATTGGGAATTTCCAGAAGGATATTGTAAGAAGGATAAAATAGCGATCTAGAAATTAGCTTCGCAATTTGTAAGCTTAAGGGGAGATATGTATAAGCGACAAGCTAATGGGGTGGAACTGAAATGTCTAAAGGAATAAGATGCTAAGAAAACGATGGAGTAAGTCCATACAAGGGTGCGCACACCACATATGAGCGGGTTGAATTTGTCATGGAAAATCTTACGGCAATGGTTTTATTGGTTTACTATAGAGGCATATTATGTAGAGTTGGCGAAACATTGTCATGATTGCCAACTTCACGAGAATTTGAACCATTTACCACCAACTGATCTACACGAGTTATCCCTTCCCAGCTTGAGGTATTGATATGACCGGTGAAATCAAGCTTCAGGCTTCCAATAGGCATCAGTTTATAGTAGTGGTTGTATATTACTTTTCTAAATATGTGGATACTGAATCCTTCTGGAATGTCACAACCAAGCAAATGATCAAGTTTATAGCCAAAAGCATCATTTGTCATTATGGGAGCCACACCACGTGGTGACAGATAATGGGGTACAATTCCAGGGAGAAACCAAGGCCATGTTGCAGAAGTATAAAATTGGGCATTAAGAGTCGTCACCTTACAGACCATAGGCAACAAGACTTTGAAGAAAATCTTGGCTAAGATGACTGAGAATTACAAGGATTGGGCGGATAAATTTCCATTTGCACTATGAGGATAGGGGAATTCAGTCATGACAGCAACATGGGTACACCTTATTCTTTAATATATGGGATGTAAGGTGTATTACTAGTGGAAATTGAAGTACAGTCAATGCGAGTAATGATGGAAGCAGACTTGCCCAAGCAAGAGTGGACTACAGAGAGATTTGAACAGTTCGCTTTGCTAGATGAAAAGATGATGAAAGCTATTTACCACACTCAACTGTATCAGAAAATAATTGTTAGGGCATTCAATAAAAAAGATTCGATCTAGCAAAATTAAAGAAGAGGATCTAGTGCTAAAATAATCAAGGCCATTGGGGGTGGACCTAAGAGGGAAGTTTAGACCTAATTAGGAGGGGACATAGTTAGCGAAGAAGGTCTTAAGAAATGGAGCGGTGCGATTATCAGACTTGGAGGGAAACGAGTTCACGGAGCCTATTAACATCGCTAAGCTAAAGAAGTACATTTCATGAAAGAAAAAAATAATAATAAAAAGAAAGAAAGAAAAAGCTCGTTGGGTTGAAAATCCACAGAGGATGGCTCTATCAAAATTTAGAGCATATCACGCTAAACTAGGAATGATTTAGGCAAAAGTTACGGATAAGTGAGCAAAAATAGTTAATTGGAAAACCTAAAAGGGCCAGTTAATGATAGAGATACCCTTGCAATAAAGCAATTAATATATTACGCATGAACTAAGAGAAAATATTGAAGTTTTATTGAAATAAAGATCAAAATGTTCACGAATTGTAAAATGTTGAAAGCTAAAAATTTTGAACAAGCATGTGTAAATCATCTTTTTTGTCTCTTTAATTCAGGGCCTAGATCAAGGGGATTAGCCAATGAGTAATATGTGTATTTGAATACTTAGGAGCAGTGACAGTCCAAACATGTCGCTCGGCCCACTTGTTACGAAACTAGTTCAAGAAAGGATAAGACACTTGACTGCATTGGAAAACACATCTTTTAAGAGTAGGAGGTGTGGGACACCCATATTATCGATAAATCCTGGCTGACAGATAAAATAAACTGGCATGTAGATCAGGGATGGGAACGCAGTAACTGAGGAAGTCTATGGTGACATGGTTGAGACGCCACCAAGGAAATATCCACAAAATCTCAGTGTCTGATAGTTGTTGCAGTCATTGTCTCCAGACATCATAAAACGTTATTCTTTAGCAAAGCACGAGCTAGATGGTGTTGGGACTGTAGGAGGTAGAGACAGAGTCAAAAGAAGGAACAATCAGTGTTCTAAAATGCGCTAGGCGCTAGTCGGGCGGCGACCCAGTGCCGAGCGCCTAGTTGGGGCCTAGATGGTTAATCGAAAATTGAGAATTTCTATAATTAGGTTTAAGATTTGGTATGATTTGGAGAAATTAATCATAGATAAATGTTATTTGAGTAATGACTAATATTTATAATTGGTTAATTTGATGAGAAACTAATAAAAATAGAAAAAAGATTAGATTTTTGAAATTAGGGTTTATGCTCTTAATTGAGATTTTTTTCAAATTTATGAATTAGAGAGTTATTTGATAAAATTAAGGTTAGATTTAGGATTGAGCTGTGAAATTAGGCCGAAAAAAGTAATTAATTTCGAATTCTGCATCGGTCAATGGTGATTGACAGATGAATTTGCGACGAGTACCTAGCCCCAAATCGTTGGGGCCAGGCACGGCGGCCATAGGCCTCCGAACCTATACGCGCCGCCTAGGCTGGCTGTAAGTATTCCCAGAACATGCCAAGATTGTCTAAGAGTGATTCGTGTGTGAATTAATAGAAGGAAGTTGCGGAAAAACTCACCTTGATCGGATTTAGGATTTCAAAAATTTCTTTCTTTGTTGGAGCTCCAAGCTTGTTTGTTGAGTTCAAAACTCTCGGGTGAGTTTCCCTATCACCTTTCTATGACTCCCAAAGTGCTAGCTATGTCCAAAAATGGAAACAAAATTTCTTCTCCAAGAAGAAAAAGAATCGGCAATGGAGGGTAGAGAAGAGAGAGAGAGATGTGAATACTAATGTCTAACAAAACTAATAATGTTTTCCAAACACAACTCCCTTTTATATTTTCCAAAAACTAAAGTCAAGTGTGTTGGAAAAAATGCATTAAATGCATCCAACCACTTACATCAACAAATGACTAGTGATGTGAGTTAGTGAGTCCCACCACTTTGAATTCAAAATTCAAGTTGGGTCGCTCAACACACTTCGGGCTCGGGTTCGTTTAATCCGATTAAACGAATTTTTCCATTGCGACGTAATTAAATCTAATTTAATTAAATAATAATGCCTAGCAAAATTATTACGGAAGTCGCTTACGAATTAATTCTAAATTAATTCGTTCGCTCGAATTAAAATCCAATTTTAATTCCGCATTGAAATCTAATTTCAATTCATATATCTAATATATTATTTTAGCCCAATTAAATAAATTAAATAGAAAAATCCAATTTCACTATTAAATTTATTTTACCGATTAATTCCAAATTAACCGCGTTCTCTCTTCTCGATGAATTTAATCCCAGATAAATTCTCGACGCAATTAATCCCATATTAATTCTTTCTCTGTTAATTAATCCCAAATTAATTCTTGCCGTAATTATTCCCAGATTAATTTTCTCTCTCATAATTAATCCCAAATTAATTCTGTTCGAGTCAAATCTCATCGGTGAATCTTCGGGAAGCGACCCAAGAGATCCCTGGATATGTTGGCAGTAAATATGGTCATCAGACTATCCGAACACGTGCGTACCCGATACCACGTTCCTACCGATTTACAAGACATGGTCTAGCAAAGCATCGTGCCTACCCAATTCTCCAGAAATATTCTTCTACGGAATACAAGATCTTTATCAGGCGTAGTATACGTAATATTGCGTATAACGATCCAATATCGATATCACATGCTAGGCCTAGGGTTGGAATTGTGTCTGCCCCGTACGAAGCATATATCGGATCTCTGATAACTAGTCTCTATAATCGGATAATCATGACCTAGTCATATTATCCCGATGACTGCAGTACTTAAGAGTACTAGTTCCGTATCCTACGTGATCATCATCTCCATATGAATGAAGTGATACTTCCATCTTGACATCACACCCAATACACTACGATTCTCAGTATACCCAGAAGAGGCATACACAGAACCTGTTAAAGCCCTGGACTACGAAAACCAAAGTATACTGATTGTCGCAAGTATTAGCGATGCAAGTCTCAGGTTAAGACCAAATACACCTACCCTAATTCAGATTCTCATAGACACATGGTCATACTACCAATGTGATTCTGAGGGGTCTATCTAGAGCGAAGCTGTTTCCGTACCATCGGTAAACAAAACCTCCTATTACACTTGCATGAGTATCCAATACCCAAATATATGAGAACTATGCCGTTACGCTTCCATAACACGCACAAGTGTAATACTAGCCTATTCCATATTATCGATGTCCAGTCTCGATAATACTACGACTAGGGATATTTAATGATTAAACCTTACGTGGATTAATACTATCTCATATCTTATTAATATGGTATTAATCATATAGATTTTTAACATTTATATATCCTGGTAATCCAATTACAAATGATAAAAGAGCAATTTCCTTTGTCACATAGTTAATTTGTACAACAAAACCATGTTCTGTATAAATAGTGATGCTATGGGTCATAATTGTCCAACAATCTCCCACTTGGCCTATAGCCAACACCATGAGAACTATGTACGGCTCGCTCAAAATTCTGCTGAGAAACAATTTTCGTCAGCGGATTTGCAATGTTATCATCTGATGTGTTTTACTCGATCATCACATCGCCACGATGTATGATCTGACGAATTAGTGAAATAGTCAAAGTATATACTTAGATCGTTGATGAGATCGCGGTTCTTAGCCTGTGTTGTAGCCCAGCTCAGCTGCTAACATAACTAACCTAATCCAATTAGGATTATATAGATCCAAAATGTTTCTTTTGCTGCCTCAGCTGCAGCAATGTTCCGCTTTTGTTATTTATTCAACAACAGTATCTTTCCTGAAAGATTTCTAGCTCACTGTTCCGTTATTCAAACTAAATATGTACCCTTATTGCGACTTAAAGTCGTCTTTGTCGGTTTGGAAACTTGCAGCGGTGAACCTAGTCACCTCAAGTTCTTCTTTCCCCATATTCCCAGAAAGCATCATTAGTTCGTCCAAGATACTCAAGGATGTTCTTTACATCAATCCAGTGACCATCACCTGAATTGGCCTTATAGCGTCTACATATGCTCAAAGCATATGAGACATTAGGTCACATACATTTCAAAAACGTACGAGCTCTGGGAGGGTTGTCAGCAGCTTTCTAGATCTATCCCAGTAGATCTTTATTCCTAGAATAAAGCCTGCTTCTCCCAGGTATTCCATGGAGAATTTTAATGAAAGCCAAGCTTTCACCGATTATATTATGGGAATTTTATTGCTAAGAAGTAATACATCAACTTATAGGACATTCATTGTCAGTGCGCTCCCACTAACCTTCTTATAGACACAGGAATTATATTCATTTTGAATGAAATCATATACCATTATGATCTCATCTAAACGTTGGTTCCAAGAACACAATGCTTGCTTCAATCCATAAATGGATCAATTTAACTTGCAAACCTTGTTTGCATATTTCGGCACGACAAAGCCGTCAGGATGTTTTATAAAACATCCTCCAAAAGGTTTCCGTTAAGGAAAGAGGTTTTGAAGACCATCTACCATATTTCATAAATGAAATATGTAGCATTATCAAGCATTATCCAAATGGATTTAATCATGGCAATGTCTTCCATATATGTCTTCCTTGAAGACTCATTTAGTACCAATAGGCACAATGCCTTCTGGTACATCAACCAGTGTCCAAACTTAGTTGGTATACATGGAATCCAATTCGGACTTCATGGCTCTTTGTCATAAAATGAGTCGATACCTTGTATCACTTCCTCATACGTACCCGGTTTGTCTTCCTCAATAAGATTGATATCTACATGAGGTGAGATCAGAAACCCATACCTCCCAGGTTGTTTTCTGACTCTCTCCGACCTACGCGGTTTTTGTGTATTCGAAGATTATTGGTACAGTTTCATCCCTGATGAACTGTTGGTGTTCCGTGAGGACTCGGTTCTTGGAACAATATTACTCTGATTTTCATCGAGTTTTAATTTCCTCCCACTTACCACTGCATTTAGGTATTCCTCTTAGGAAAATCGCATGGAGAGAAACAAATTTCTTTGTTCTCTTGTGAGTTGTGGAATTAGTTTCCTTAGGATAACCAATTACATAATGGGCACTTATCCGATTTGGGATGTAGTTTGGTATCATCCAAACATATGCCCAACATTCCCAAATCTTCAGGAATGAGAAACTTGGTTTCTTTCATGTTCATATCTAATATGAAGTCTGTCTAACAGATTTTCATGGAACCTTATTCAAAATAAGTATTGCACTGTTTAATGCGTATTCTTAGAAGGAAATTGGTAGATCAGAGCGACTCATCATTAACCTTACCATGTCCAACAAAGTTTGGTTTCTCTATTTGGACACATACTCAAATTGAGGTGTCCCGAAAGGAGTCCACTGTGAAAGAATACCATACTTTTTCAAGTAATCTTGAAACTCATATGTTTAAGTATTTTACACTATGGTCCGACCGTAATGTTTTTAATACTTTTACCGGTCTGTTTTCTTACTTCGTGTCGAAACTCTTTGAATTACTCAAAAGTTCCTGACTTTTGTTTCATAAGATACACATAACCGTAACGCGATGCCACATCCGTAAAGGTTACGAAGTATTTATATCCACCTCTAGCCTAGCTAGACATGGGCCCACTTACGTCACTATGAACGAGGGCTAACAGCATGGTGGCACGTACACCTTTACCAATAAAAGGCGATTTAGGCACTCTGCCTTATAAACTAGATTCACAGACGTTATTTGAATTAGAATCAAATCCGTCCTAGTATCCATTCTTCGAAAGTATGGATATACGAGTATTGTTTAATGTGTCCCATACAACAATGCCACTTTTAAGTCTCAACAGATTTATTCAGTTTGAGCTTTTGTTTGTCATATTATATGTTTGAGATTTGTTTATATTCAAAATATAAGTACTGTTATTCACATCTAATGTGTATATCTCAATATCATCTTTATAAACAAAACACTTAGTGTTAATGAACATAAAGGTATACCCGCAACGGGTTACACTAGATATAGAGATAATGTTTCTAGTCAAACTAGGTACATTATAACAGTTTCCTAATTTAAGTACATGCCCAAAGGGCAGTTCCAAAACTTAGGTACCCACAGCAAAAACAACAACTCTCATCCCGTTTCTGACTCGCAGTTCAATCTCATCTGAAGCCAGTCTCCTGCTAATCAGCAGATCCCACACATCAATACATATGTATGTACCACATCCAGTATCAAAATCAATTTCAAAACTGGTAGTGGACACGTTTATAACAAACATACCTGAAGCCGGAGCCTTGCCCGTCTTCACATCCTTCATGTCTGCCTTGTCCATACGGCAGTCACGCTTTCAGTGACCCCGTTTACTACAGTTTTCGGCAGACATCTTAGGATATGTCTTTTGTCTTCCTAGAAGACCATGACGATTTTGCCTTTGCCCCTTTTCTTCACACCCCCAGAAGCCTTCGGCCAAGCCTTGGCCTTCTGAGATGTCGAAGTAAGATGCACCTTGCGTTTCTTGCCCTTTTAGAAGCTCTGGCTCTGCCTCCTTGACCATAGCCATTAACTCTCCAAGAGTTTTCTCTTGGTTCATGATGAACCCACCCCAGCATTCGGGTAGAGACTGTAAGATCAAATCTATGGAAGTCTCGGTCTCATAGGTAATGCCCAGCTAACCTACCTGTTCAATGTCAGCAATCATCTGCGACACCTAGTGTTCGAAAGATGTACCCTCTGACATACGCGAGCGTAAGAGTTTCTTTTTTATTTTTAAGATCTAAGGTTAGATCTATAAAGATCTTTTAATTTCATCACCATGGTATAAGGATCTAATCCTTAGTTCTGACGACGAAATTTAGGAGTCTTTGCGGCAAGCATAACTGATTGAGCACTAAAGTTATCATCACGATGGGTCTTCCAAAGCTCATGCTATACTATTTGCTCAATTCCGGGCTTAGGCCCGAGAGGTCGTTCTATCAAATAGAATAACTCCTCAACTCCCAGGACTATCCGGAGATTTATTTCCCAATATGAAAATTAAAGTTGTAAAAGATATTTTTCACCTAGGATTATGTCATTTGACGCTAATCTTTCATTTATAATGATTGCTATAGTCCAACTATCCAATCAACGATTTCAGTTACAATCAGATGTAATGATTACTATAGTTTAACTTTACAACCAACTATAAATGATCGGTTAAATTCAAATGTATTGATTACTGTAATCCAATTATATAACCAACTATAAATGAAGTAGTTTGAATACAGTCCAACTGTTCAATTAAAACAACAATTTAATATTAGTCCAACTAATATATTTATAAATAATTAATGACGAAAATGAAATGATCGCGTATTGGCAAATATTTAAATGAAATTGCAAATTTAATACTTGCCTCCCACTATTTGTCGGCGAGCCTCTAACCCTCTGTGGAGTACTCGAGAAATCTAGTTTCCTAGTGGGCTAGGATCCTGTTAAATAACACACAACCTTGACTTTGTCCAACAAGTTGTATGAAACTTCACTAGGTAGATCTCTAAGATCAATTGGATCTCATCCAATTCCTAGATCCAGTAGGTGGACCTCCAAGTCCGAAACATATATCCAATATATGCCAATATATCCAATATATTGCCTACCGTTTTTCCTCTGAATCAACTAAGCCTTGGCTTTGGCTCAACAAGCTTAATGAAACCAGTTAAGCGTGACCAATTGACAGTGGGAAGTTTCGTAATCGAGGTCGATAAACAAGAAGTGACCTTGACTTTGGCCAACAAATCACAACTTGCCCAAGACGTACGATATGGAACAAAGCTTTCGTGATTCAAACACATCCGCGATGGACAAAGGTCTTGACTTTGGCCAACAAACCAATGCCAATGTTGGATCTTGAGAGAGAATCACTCAATGGAAGGAAAAACGCTTAATATAAAATGAGGGTTTTTGTCACGATTTGACAACCAATTTATTATCTTTAATTAGGTCTCATCATACACCCTTAAGCATGCATTCTAAAAGCATAATAAGGCGCGATATAAAATTAATAATGATATGCGGATGGATATATAACAAACTTTGTTCCTAGAATAAATCTCTCCCTTTCCTCTATCCCGCTAGCATTATTCATACTTCTACCCAATTACATAATAATTCTAAAGAAACCTCATTTACATTGAGTGGAATTGGTGAGAAGAGAAATACAATGAGATAAGGATATAATAGGCTGGACATGCAGGTCCAAATTAATAAATTCTAAATTTATTACAATAATTTCCAAAATTGCCCTCACCCTTCTAATATCCATCTGATATACATTATTCATTCATACATCCAAGTATTCACACAAAGCATGTTATTCAATCAATCTAATCCAATTAATTAATCTTTGAATAATGATCATCCAATGTTCAAACAACGATTTGATTTGCGCGAGTCCAACTCGTTTAAGAATAAATATTCAAAGTACGTATTCTTGAATTATATCGAACTACAATTTTAAATCCAATTTAAATTATATTCAATACTAATTCATATTTAATTCCAAATTAAATAATTACACTTTTAAAAGTGCCTTTTAGACTAGGATTCCAAATCCAATCTTCATTGGTCTCAAAGGCCCAATTAATATCTAATACTATTCAATTAAAGTCCAATGGGCTTTCAATTAATTCTTAAGGCACGGGCTTTGGCCAATATGGATCAAACCCAAATGCCAAGGCCCAATAAGGAATCATTTTTTTTGCCAAAAAATCAATTTAGGCCTATTAGGCCCAATTAATTATTTAAAGGCCCAATTGTCATAATTGGACTTTATGGAAATGGTTTTAGGCCCAATTGTCATAATTGGACTTTATGGAAATGGTTTTAGGCCCAATTGGATCCAACCCAATTGACCAAAACCAAACTTGACCCAACCAAGCCCATTAAGCCCAATTACAACAATTAAATTAATACATCATTCCAAATTATATATTAATTTAATTAAAGTGCAATTAACATAATTAATCAATTAATCTAATATTTCCAAAACACTAATTAATCCAATTTAATCATGCTCACCATATCCAATTCATTTCCAACATAAATTGAAGCAAAATCAATCTATTACATGCTTCACACTCCACGGAAATCATCATGAAATAACATTCAATTCCGATTTCATTCCAATTAAACCAACAATTAATATTCATTTCATGCTTTAAACATATCCGATTGTCTAAAATCAAAAAATCACCATGAGTCCTATCTAGGGTGCATTCGGCCAAGTTAAGGAAATTAGGGAAATTTTTTTATCCAATTCAACGTCATCCAAGCTAAACCAAACCATCAATTTAAGAAAATACATACTCCAAACATAAATTCCTAAGCTAAAGTCCATAAACCCTAGATTTTCAAATCAAACTTAGATCGCTCTGATACCATTGTAAGTGTTCCTAGAACATGCCAAGATCGTCTAAGAGTGATTCGTGTGTGAATTAATAGAAGGAAGTTGCGGAAAAACTCACCTTGATCGGATTTAGGATTTCAAAAATTCCTTCTTTGTTGGAGCTCCAAGCTTGTTTGTTGAGTTCAAAACTCTCGGGTGAGTTTTCCTATCACCTTTCTATGACTCCCAAAGTGCTAGCTTTGTCCAAAAATTGAACAAAATTTCTTTTCCAAGAAGAACAAGAATCGACAATGGAGGGTAGAGAGAGAGAGAGAGAGAGAGATGTGAATAGTAATGTCTAACAAAACTAATAATATTTTCCAAACACAACTCCCTTTTATATTTTCCAAAAACTAAAGTCAAGTGTGTTGGAAAAAATGCATTAAATGCATCCAACCACTTACATCAACAAATGACTAGTGATGTGAGTTAGTGAGTCCCACCACTTTGAATTCAAAATTCAAGTTGGGTCGCTCAACACACTTCGGGCTCGGGTTCGTTTAATCCGATTAAACGAATTTTTCCGTTGCGACGTAATTAAATCTAATTTAATTAAATAATAATACCTATCAAAATTATTACGGAAGTCGCTTACGAATTAATTCTAAATTAATTCGTTCGCTCGAATTAAAATCCAATTTTAATTCTGCATTGAAATCTAATTTCAATTAATATATCTAATATATTATTTTAGCCCAATTAAATAAATTAAATAGACAAATCCAATTTCACTATTAATTTATTTTACCGATTAATTCCAAATTAACCGCGTTCTCTATTCTCGACGAATTTAATCCCAGATAAATTATCGACGCAATTAATCCCAGATTAATTATTTCTCTGTTAATTAATCCCAGATTAATTCTTGCCGTAATAATCCCAGATTAATTTTCTCTCTCATAATTAATCCCAGATTAATTATGTTCGAGTCAAATCTCATCGGTGAATCTTCGGGAACCGACCAAGAGATCCCTAGATATGTTGGCAGTAAATATGGTCATCGGACTATCCGAACACTTGCGTACCCGGTACCACATTCCTACCGATTTACAAGACATGGTTGACTTCTAGCAAAGCACCGTGCCTACCCAATCCTCCAAAAATATTCTTCTACGAAATACAAGATCTTTGTCAGGCGTAGTATACGTAGTATTGCGTATAACGATCCAGTATCGATATCACATGCTAGGCCTAGGGCTGGAATTGTGTATGCCCCGTACGAAGCATATATCGGATCTCTGGTAACTAGTTTCTATAATCAGATAATCATGACCTAGTCATATTTTCCCGATGACTGCAGTACTTAAGAGTATCAGTTCCGTATCCTACGTGATCATCATCTCCATATGACTAAAGTGATACTTCCATCTTGACATCACACCCAATACACTACGATTCTCAGTATACCCAGAAGAGGCGTACACAGAACCTGTTAAAGCCCCGGACGACCAAAACAAAAGTATACTGATTGTCGCAAGTATTAGCGATGCAAGTCTTAGGTTAAGACCAAATACACCTACCGTGATTCGGATTCCAATAGACACATAGTCATACTACTAATGGGATTCCGAGGGGTCTATCCAGAGCGAAGCTGTTTCCGTACCATCGGTAAACAAAACCTCATATGACATTTGCATGAGTATCCAATACCCAAATATATGAGAACTATACCGTTACGCTTCCATAACACGCACAAAGGTAATACTAGCCTATTCCGTATTATTGATGTCCAGTCTCGATAATACTACGACTAGGGATATTTAATGATTAAACCTTATGTGGATTAATATTGTCTCATATCTTTTTAATTCGGTACTAATCATATGGACTTTTATCATTTATATATCCCGGTAATCCAATTACAAATGATAAAAGAGCAATTTCCTTTGTCACATAGTTAATTTGTACAACAACACCATGTTCTGTACAAATAGTAATGCTATGGGTCATAATTGTCCAACACTGGGCGTTTTAGAACACTGGAAACAATAAGCTTTAACTTCTCTTGCAGCGAAACCAAAAAATATATAAATAAATAAAAATATTAGTTCGCTGGGTTGAAAACCGAGAAGACATGCGGGGTAAAAGTTAGAGTAGCTCGCTAGGTTGAAAATTCGAAAGGACAACCTAGGCAAAAGTTAGGGCATACCTCCAAGAGTAAGGGACTCCCAGAAATCGGCCGATGGGATTTTTTTTTTAATTTCATCTAAGTCATGGAACATCTCGGCTAAGATAATAGTAGGAAGGTCATAGCCACATTAGATGTCTTGAATAATATAGAGCAATCGATAATCACCTATCCCACTATCGCGACCTATTTGGAGGTATCGAGCCAAGATATATAATATAACTACACTCTTCCTATAATGGGACCCTACTTCCATGATAAAGTCAGTATCTAATAGTTTAGAAAGATCAATAGGTAAGGGGGTGGGCATCACCCTCATCATCTCAGAAGGGCTAAGAAGGAAGACCTCATAAGCTTCTTGTGGGTAGTAACTTTTAGAGAAATGTATGTCAATGAGAGTAGAAATAGAAAACCGGAGGTTCAGAATGGCAGTAAATTCCTTAGGTAAAGGGCATAGTTCATGGCCATGAAAGTTGAAAACATGATCCTTCGTATCCCAGAATGTGGTAGCAGCTTTCAAAAACACATAGTCTACCTTAACCCTATAAAGATAGCGGATTGCGGACAACTGGTCCATGTATGGGTGTAACCAATCACACACCCCGCGGATCAAAGATACAATAGGATCTTGTAGTGTATGTGGCATTAGCAATGAATGGATGCAGTTAGAGTTGCCCGAATGCAAATTATGGTCGGCTGGATATGAAATATAGTTGTCTGGACATATGTGGATGATAAAAATTTCTGCGGAGAACAAAGAGGCAATGGCAAGAAGAATAGAAATCAGGAAGTATACATGGTTGGAGAAATGAGGAAAAAAAGGCTTCTTGAGATTAAAACACATAGGGAAAAGGCCTTATATAGAGAAAATTTGAGTTTAAACCGTGTGAAGAGGGGATCCATATACTCATAGGGAAACAACTCTGATAAGACATCGAAGCACCTCTATCCGAATATGCAACAACAACCTCTAGCTAGATAAGCAACAAAAACCTCTAGCCGAATATTAAACTACATCCGGAAGCATAGCTTGATTTATTTTCCCAAATTGACCAGAGATAGATAATATGTATGGCATAACATAGGAATTTTGCTCCGGAGTTTTATTATGTGTCTTGCCAGACTTAACCTATATCCAGCCTGATTTTTTGAGTTCCAGACAGTATCCCGATCTAATGTTCGTGTGTGTTGTTGTATTGTAATATGCCAAGCAGAGAATGAATGGGAAAATGACTTCATTGAAATAAAATTCCAAAATTTATATAGAGTAACTTGTTTTTCTTTGATATATATAATTTTGCCATAATGATAAAAGAAACAAAACAAAGGCCCATACTCTTCAGAAGAAGCCTCCTCCTCGTCCTCCTCACTGGGCTCCCTCGACCCCTTAGACTCTGGCTCCACCTCTAGCTCCCACGAGGTGCCTGGGGACTCAACCCATTTGTATGAGTCTCCCACCATCTGGTTTGGGCATGTAAATGATCGTGGCACCTGCTCATTGCCTCATACCGATGACAAAGACCCTGCTAAAAAAAAAAGAGTTACAAAAATCATGCATACACACTAATTTGGTTTTATAAGTACCTGATATGCAAGGCTCTACAAACCAAGCTCGGTCTTCGCCGTCTGCGCCAACCGATAGCAATAGTCTGCGAAATCAGCAAGGTCATATGACACAATTTGGTCAGTGTGTAAATAAACAAAAGAGAAAAATGGACATTTAGATACTTACATATAAAGTGGTGGCTAGGGTGAGTATCAGAGGCTGTGACCCCACCAAAGACAGAGAACGAGTCTCCGTCAATCCATAATTACCCTAGACTGTGTATGTCAAAGACCTACAATAACAAGGGTGACGCCAGAAGAAGAAGCTGACACTGATGAAGAAGTATGAGCTATAGAGGGTGAACCATGCCTAA
Organism: Zanthoxylum bungeanum; assembly: GCA_019454045.1. NCBI lineage: Eukaryota > Viridiplantae > Streptophyta > Magnoliopsida > Sapindales > Rutaceae > Zanthoxylum > Zanthoxylum bungeanum. Next base: position 38,473 of record SKCR01019112.1, on the reverse strand, counting down.
AGGAAGAAGCTCGGAGGCGGAATCACGGGGAAGTGGAATGACCTGGTGACCGGCGTAATCACACGCGTATAACGCAAGCGCACGTATCGTTCAAGTAATATAAAAAGTATCGATCCCACGAAGACTTAAAACCTTTTGTTATCAATTTATGAAGTAAAATGTTTACAAGTATCTAATGGATTGATTGTTTGATTGGGTGGTGACTTTAAAATTAAAACAAGTAAATAAATTGCTTGAAAGTAGATTGAAGAAAATTCAAATTTATAAAACTATCCAGGGTTGTGAATCCTTCTAATATCTTTTTTAAAAGATGAAGTAGTTATTTTACGTTTGTGTAATATATTGGTTTATTAACCTGGAACACGAAATTATGTAAAAGCCTCTTCCGATGGTCAAATACAAATATCCAGTATAACCCAATTAATCATATTCATATGTTAACCAAGTTATCTGAATTCATTAAGATTAAGTTCCAATTATGGTTACCCCCGCCCGACAGGTATATTCCTATCCTGTAAGGAAATCTATTAAAGTGTTATCTATCTTCAAGAAAGATCGTGGGCTATTGAGTCTAAGGTCTTTAACCAAAAATATATTTTCCAAGTTCATTTTAAGTTTACCAGTTCAATTTTATTAATGGCCAGTTAATAAAAAGCATTAGGATAAAGCTCAATAAATAAACCTTTATATTACCCAAACTGTAATTTAACCCGTTATAAACCAGTGATATTGGATTTCATCACAACCCCAGATAACTGGCTTAGTTACGACACATATTTACGGGTAGTAGAAACTTAAATAAAAGAAAAGATATAATTAAATGCTGGAAATTAATTACTGGAAAGTAAATTGCTGAAAAGTAAATTGCTGAAAGTAAATTGTTGAAAAGTAAATGCTGAAAAGTAAATTGCTGAAAAGTAAATTGCTGAAAAGTAAATTGCTGAAAGTAAATTGCTGAAAAGTAAATAAAGTAAAAGTACAATAAAGAAAATGCTGAGGTAAAAGGATCCAGTTTTATTACTACTATTTTAGATATCTCCCTTAATATAATATATTAACTTTACGTGATAATTACCAACCAGCCATATAGGCGGTATCATGATTAAGTCAAATTAATAATTAATTACCAACCGACCAACCAGGCGGTATCCATGCTTAGTCAGGTTAAAACCAATTTATAATTAATTACCAACCGACCAATATGGCGGTATCATCGTTAAGTCAGATTTTAAATAGTTATTATATTATAATTAGGGGAGATTAATCTAAATAGCAATAATAAAAGCTTTACCTTTTACCCCAATAAGGGGGAGTTACCTCCTCATTGCTTGAAAAGTAAAAACTGAAAAGTAAAGAAAGGAAAGTACTGTGGGTAAAAGTAAATTGCGGAAAGTAAAAACTGAAAAGTAAAGAAAAGAAAGTGCGAAAGTGGAAATTAATTACTGAAAGCTGTAAATAAACAAACAAGATACAATCTTCTTAGTATTCTTAAGGAATTCCTTAGAAGAAAGTATGAATTTACAAATGAAATGGCTTGGTATTTATAGGCAAAATTTTACCTCCATCAAATCATCCACCAAATCCATTATTAATTGCTCCACTAATTGCTCCACCAAATCCATTATTAATTTCTATCATGTTTGGTGGGAGCTTGACTATTTTTATTTATTTAATTTTTTGCTTTGAAAATGACTTTAATAATTACACATAACACACTTACAGATGTTTCATCAATTTCGGTCATGAAATCTTCAGAATTGAAATTATTTTGTTCTTCTACGTTATAGATCTTTGAGTCTTCTTTAATCAGGAACTTGAATCAGCTCAATCCGATATCGTAATAAAAATTTATGCCCAACATATGACAGTTGCGCAAAATTGGAATTTCTGAAACTACTTTTCGTTAGAACGCCTATTCAACTTTCCAATCTCCAAAATTAATATGTCAAGTCCAATTTTTGCCCTTATTTGACCATTTCGTCCTAAATGATTTCATTGAGTCCCAATATTATTTTATCTGCAAAATAAACTAAAACACATCAAAATATTCATCAAACCCGAGAAACTAAATAAAATACTAAGTAAAAAGGGCGGTAAATATTGATATATTTTCCGCTCATCACACCCCCAAACCTAACATTTTGCTAGTCCTCGAGCAAAATAACAAAATAAAATACAAGAAACAATTAAAATTAAACTAAGCCACTTTCGTAGGGATCACGGTTTCATTTAGCGTATGCAACAAGCCTTTAAACCCATAGGTGTCCCTAGTGGACGAGTTGTAGTCTCGTGAGGGCTTACAGCAACGATACCCACAAACGTTTGATAAAAGTAAAAAGATAGTAAAACTAATGCACACAAAAACAAAAAACAAGACAAGAGAAAAGAGAATAAAGAAGTTATTGACTAAACATGTGAAACTTCTTATCCAAATTAATAGTTGTTTTATTTCTTTCTAAATTACTGAATAAGTGAATTCTCCGATTATTTTTTTACCATTCTTCATATACACAGCCAACAAAATATTAATCAACTCATTTTTGCCCACAATAGTCACAAGTGCAGTTGAGAAGAATGTAATATTTTTGTCCTAAAGTTTTATCAGAATTCACACATTTTTTAGCAATTGAATATTTTTTTTTTCTGAATTTTTTTTTGATTTTTGATTTTTATTTATTTATATACAATATCTTTCATCTATATAACGAGCTTTGGGCCGGTGGCTCCCAAACCAGTTGGCTTTAGGGCACCAGATGTTAAAACACCCCAACGGACTTAATTACTCAGACTTCAGATATAATATATATATATATAATATATATATATTATATATATATATAATATATATATATAGATATATATATATATATATTGGTAACATCTTCGATCCATGTAACGAGCTTTGGGTCAGTGACTCTCAAACTAGTTGGTTTTAGGGCACTAGGTCTTAAAACACCCTTATAGACTTAATAACTCGGATCTAAGAAGTTTTTTTTTTTATATCCCATTGCTTTTTTTAGGTGCTTCCTCCAATTAAACTAGAGCACTGAATATTACAAACTTTTTAAGTACATCTCATGTCCGTATGTTACCATGCATATTGATAATATCTGTCAACTAAGCATATGAAGATTCATTTTAGTTAGTTTTATGTAGAATTCACAAATTAAATAATTTAAAAGGAAATAAACAAAATTAACTTGTTCCGAAATAGGTTGAGATACGTCTCAGGAATGGAAATTCCTTACACAGCTATCTCACACCAATTTCACTTGATTAATCAAATAAAAACACAAAAATACAAAATATTTTTTTTTTGTTTTTGTAAAATTTTTCAATTTTTTTGGCTTTTTCGAAAAATTTTGACTAAAAATAAAACAATAAAAACAAGATAAATTTTGACTAAAAATAAAACAATAAAACAAGATACAATTTAACTATTCTCCTCCCCCAAACCTAAATGAGACATTGTCCCCAATGTCTTAAACAATAGAAGAAGAGTTTAGAAAATCGTACCTGGTTAGCTGAAATTCTACATCTAAATGAAAAGTTAAAGGTTAAAATCCAGATTTATCCGATGCCTCTTACCACGATTATTATCGGACCTGTTTATCTTGGAAAGAATGGGGTCAATTTGAGGTTCAAAGGCTAAGATTTGGTCAGTTAAATCTGGGGCAGTTCTGGCAGTAAAGAGGAGTTCTTTTACAGGCATTGACACGAACCCATTTCTCCGGGCATCATCAAAAAATAAACAAAGAAAATCATAAAATCCATCAACATTGTACAGTCCAAGCGATTTCTGGTGTATGTTCAAGTTTGCCCAAGATAGTACTGTAAAAATTTCCACCATCGTGCCCAAGCCTCATGGCAAAGTAATAAAAGCATCAGCACAATTAATCATCTCTACCAGTCGTTCAGACATACCTGACATGATTAGTTCCTCGCCATTTGATGATCCAATAAGATTCACCTCCACCAAGGGTTTTGGGATGATTCCCAAGACTTGACTGCCTTCATCCTGTACCGCCTTTGAAACAATCCCCATTAGTCCAAGATTGCCACCGCCATATACTAAGTGCACATTCCTTGCAGTAATGACTCGACCCAATTCTTGTGCCGCTGTTACATATTCTGGTTTAACACCAACACTGGTATCGCAAAACACACAGATGTTTTCAACTCGTCTTCTTGAAGTAGCTTTCATTTTTATCTAGATGCCTTCAAAGGTGCAATGATGAGTTGAATTTATAGAACCTGAAAAGGGTGAGTAATAATAGCACAAGTATCTTCCAAAGGACGATTAGTAGCAAAATAGTAAATCGTGAAAGGTCAAAAAGTAGCCTGGATCCTATCGGAGAAAATAACAAAACAAATCACAATTATTAGGAAAAGACAAAGAGCTATAATATTTACAATAATATAATGGCTTGAATGACGTCTATGCATCAGGGACAAGCTTCCCATCCAATTTCATTATAAATTGACAAACATGGTCTTTTTGAGTCAGATTCCCGAGACTTAACTGTTGTCTTTCTTTTCGGAATTGTGCATATAACATGCGAATTTCATGATACACATATCCACTGGGATGCGTCTCAAGTGTCTTAGATATGTCATCCAAAGACTCATTACTCAAGCCATCCCTAATGAAATTAATCTTATCTTCGCGGTTATCAGACATCATTCCTAAAGAACGACAACGAGTATTACATGTCATGCGAGCACATTTATAGCAAACACCCATTCTTTTAGCTCTTCTCTTTTTAGCATAGGTGCTTCTGCCTAAACCAGGCAGATGTGAAATAAAAGAGTCAGAGGACTCACATGCCAATCAGACCCGTGCTTCAATAATCCAACGAATGTCAGCAGGAATACCTTTGATCATCAATAGCCTCATTCGTTCCAAGCGAGCTTTGTAAACTTTCATCAGAGAGTTTTAAGGTAGAGAAGGAAATTGCTTGTGAAGATTTACGAGAACTTCTTCCATCTTGAAATGACTTAACCTGCAAAATTAAATACACAAAATAAAACACACCAAATCTGAATATATACACAAATTGCTTGGGTTGCCTCCCAGAAAGCGTTAAGTTTAATGTCGTCAGCTAGACATGATTTCCCGAACGTTAGGCTGGATCTGAAAGTGTGACACTTTCTTTTTGTCGCTCAAATGATTCTCCCCAGTAGTGCTTCCTCTTTTACTGCTTCAGCTGCAGTAATATACTCCGCTTCTGTTGTTGAATCGGCAACAGTCTCTTGCTTGGAAGATTTTCAGCTTACTGCTCCGTTATTCAAACAAAACATGTACCCGGATTGCGACTTACAGTCGTCTTTATTAGTTTGGAAACTTGCATCGGTATACCCAGTTACCTCAAGTTCTCCATCTCCATAGATTAAGAAAGCATCATTAGTTCGTTTAAGATACTTAAGGATATTCTTAACCACCATCCAGTGACCATCACCTGGATCGGCCTGATAGCGACTACACATGCTCAAAGCATATGAGACATCGGGTCACGTACATATCATGGCATACACGATCGATCCGACTGCCAAGGCGAACGGTATCCGACTCATGCTGTCTCTCTCATCTTGAGTTTTAGGACACATGTCCTTAGATAGAGTGACGCCATGTGACACTGGCAACAGTCCCCTCTTGGACTGATCCATGTTGAATCTCTTCAACACTTTGTCAATGTCCGTGCTCTGGGAGAGTCCAAACAGCTTTCTAGATCTATCCCGATAGATCTTTATTCCTAGAATAAAGGCTGCTTCTCCCAGATCTTTCATGGAGATTTTTAATGAAAGCCAAGCTTTCACCGATGTTAACATGGGAATGTCATTGCCAATAAGCAATACATCATCAACGTAAAGGACAATGAATGTCAGTGCGCTCCCATTAACCTTCTTATATACACAAGGATCATCCTCGTTTTGAACGAAATCATATTCTTTTATGATCTCATCAAAATGTTGGTTCCTAGAACGCGATGCTTGCTTCAATCCATAAATGGATCTATTTAACTTACAAACCTTGTTTGCAAGTCTTGGTACGACAAAACCGTCAGGCTGTTGCATATAAACATCCTCCAAAAGGTTTCCTTTAAGGAAAGCGGTTTTGACATCCATCTGCCATATCTCGTAATCAAAATATGCAGCAATAGCAAGCATAATCCGAATGGATTTAATCATGGTAACGGGTGAAAAAGTTTCGTCATAATCGACACCATGTCGTTGACGATACCCTTTCGCTACAAGGCTAGCTTTGTACGTTGCCATCCATGTCAGTCTTCTTCTTGAAGACCCATTTACAACCAATATGCTTTACGCCTTCTGGTGCAACAACCAGTGTCCAAACTTGGTTGGTGTACATGGAATCCATTTCGGAATTCATGGAATCTTGCCATAAACCGGAGTCGATACCTTGTATCGCTTCCTCATACGTAGCTGGCTCATCTTCCTCAATAAGATTAATATCCACATGAGGTGAGATCAGAAACCCATACCTCTCAGGTTGTTTTCTGACTCTCTCCGACCTACGCGGTCCTTGTGTATTCAAAAATTGTGGTACAGTCTCATCCATGATGGACTGTTCATGTCCGTTAAGGATTCTGTGCCAGGAACAGTATCACTCTGATTTTCATCGAGTTCTACTTTCCTCCCACTTATCACTGCATTTAGGAATTCCATCTCAAGGAAAACCGCATGTAGAGCAACAAATACTTTGTTCTCTTGTGGGTGATAGAAGTAATATCCTTTGGTTTCCCTAGGATATCCTACGAATATGAATTTATCCTATTTAGGTTCAACTTTGGTACCTTCCAAACGTTGACGTATGCCCAGCAACCCCAAATCTTCAGGAATGAGAAACTCGGTTTCTTTCCTGTCCATATTTCATACGGAGTCTGTTGAACAGACTTTGACGGAACTTTATTCAAAATAAGTATTGCACTGTTCAATGGATATCCCCAGAAGGAAATACGTAACTCTGTGCGATTCATCATAGACCTTACCATGTTTAACAAAGTTCGGTTTCTCTGTTCGGACACACCGTTTAATTGTGGTGTTCCGGGAGGAGTCCACTGTGAAAGAATACCATATTCTTTCAAGTAATCAAGAAACTCATTGCTTAAGTATTCGCCACCACGGTCCAACCGTAATGTCTTAATACTTTTGCCGGTCTGTTTTTCTACTTCGTGTCGAAATTCTTTGAATTTCTCAAAGGTTTCCGACTTGTGTCTCATAAGATACACATAACTGTAACGCGGTGCATCATCCGTAAAGGTTACGAAGTATTCATATCCACCTCTAGCCTGGCTAGACATGGGCCCACATACGTCACTATGAATGAGGGCTAACAGTTCGGTGGCACGTACACATTTACCGCTAAAAGGTGATTTAGGCATCTTGCCTAATAAACAAGATTCGCAGACGTCATATGAATTTGGATCAAATCCGTCCAAGTACCCACCCTTCAAAAGTGTGGATATACGTGTCTTGTTTATGTGTCCCAGACGACAATGCCACATTTAAGTTTCATCTTTGTTACTTACTTTAAGCCTTTTGTTTGTTATATTATATGTTTGAGATTGATTCATATTCAAAATATAAAGACCATTGATTACATCAGCAGTGCAAATTTCCATATCATTTTTATACATAAAACACCCAGTTTTCTAAATATAAAATTATACCCACATTGGGTTAACATAGATACAGAAATAATATTTCTACTCAAATTAGGTACATAATAACAGTCTGATAGTTTAAGTACATGCCCCGAGGGCAGTTCCAAAAAAAAAGTGCCAATGGCCAAAACGGCGACTCGTGTCCCATTTCCAACGCGGAGGTCAATCTCTCTTGAGGCCAGTGTAGGCACTGCATTTTGCATATAAGTCCCGATGATGAGTCTCGTATGGAGGCACTACTCTTTAGGTTGCGAAAGTCGCGGGAAACGAATGTCGGAAGGGGAAATTCAGAATAAGTATGTCATAGATTCAATTCACATGTTCACTGCTTTCATTGTGCTGCGTTCGTGAACACGTTCGAACGTCAAGCAGATTGTGGGCATTCATGCAGCGTTCGAATATGCGTTCGAATGGTGTCGGTACTTCTGGTTTTGTTGCTAGCCTCACGCCCAAGCCCAATTATCCCACCAAAACCCACCCAAAAATAATTAAAATATTTAAAACATGTCACAAATTAAAATAATATCCTTCCTAAATTAAATAAATCACATCCCAATCTAAATAATTCACATACCTAAATAAACAAATCAAATATATCACCTTCCCAATCAAACCAAATCTCCTCCATAACTTAAGAAGATTTTTCCTTGTGAAATACTAAACAAAATATTCCCCCCATAATTACTTGATCCATTCATATTCAAACAAGAGAAACCCTAGCCTTTGCCTATAAAAAGAACCCTTCACCAACACATTAAAACCCTAGCTCAATCTCACAAAAACAAAAAAGAAATAAACTTAGCATTCACACCCAAGGCAAAAAAAAGGAAGAAGCAAATAATTATCTTCTCCTCTCTCTGCAATAGCCGAATACTCATCCCTCAAGACCCCCTCCATTGCCGCATAAACTCACCCCCTTTACCTCACCGAAATAGTCCCCAGACCACGCCATAACACCACCGAAAATCACACCCAAACAGCATCCTAAATACACCAAAAACGGCAACCGAATACGGAAAATAGTGACCAGAAAATACAGTGAAAATAGCAGTAAAACGGAGTAAAAATAGCAGCCTCAAGCAGTGAAATAGCGAAAGGAATCAGTGGACCAGTGAACCAGAGGAGTTGCGGAGCATCAACCATTCTGACGGTCGTGTAACGCACTTTCGAGAGACGACCTAAGAGGTTAGACCTGAGGGCACCCTTCTTATTTATTATCATCTTTTTTTTTTGTTTATTAGAATTCCTTCGCATGAGAGTCGTTTGTTGATATATGTTGTGGTCCTTGAATGAATGAAATATGTGTTCTCTCTTGTGGTATATCGGATGGAAACCCGGACGCAAATTCAGTAGCCGAATCCGAATGGACGGTATTGCGGTTTGCACTCGGGATACAATACCACGTATCACTTGAGAGATTCCCATATTTTGTTTCATCCAACCTTGTATTCGAGCATGATTGGGTTGCTAGCATGTTATTTATCTTTTAAGCATGATTTAATCGTTAGTATGCTATTACTTTCTGCATTTTACTTTCTATGCATTGTGATGTAATGCGCATGGGCTTAGTATGTTAGTCTAAAGGTTCTCAATTTGAGGGGAGAAAAGTCCAAAAGGCTACCTTTGCGACAATACTTTGCCGCGCCGGACGAAGTATGTTTGGTTGAATGTGAGATATGCTCAACCGAGCATACAAGGTCCTATATTGTTGTCTGTATCTTTTATGCATTATGATGTAATGCGCATGGGCTAGCTAGGGTGGATTAAAGGTCCTCTATTCGAGGGAAATGCCTGAAGGCTACCTTTACCACGATGTTTTTCCGCGCCTTTTATTATGTCATTTACCCTTTGCATATCATTGCTTTATTTATGCATGCATTGTGCGCATGGGCTAACTAGGGTGGATTAACGGTCCTCTATTCGAGGGAAATGCCTAAAGGATATCTTTTCCATGATGTTTTGCCGCGCCGGACGAGGTTCACCCGATTGAATGTGAAACGTGTTCCATCGGGCACACAAGGTCCTATATTGTGGATTTGCTTATCTATGTATGTGTTGCATCGTCTATCATGCATCAGGTCTTGTCCCGTTCGAACGCATTCTCGAACGCTATACGAATGCATTCTCGAACGCTATACGAACGTGAACCTTCTATTTACCGTTCGAACGTGTTTACGAATGCTGCTCGAACGCGCACATATTTTCTTTGTCTTATCATGCATCAGGTCTGGTCCCGTTCGAACGCGTTCTCAAACGCTATATGAACGCGAACCTTCTGTTTACCATTCGAACACGTTTACGAATGGTACTCGAACGTTCATGCGTTTTATTGTATCATGCATCAGGTCTCATCCCGTTCGAATGCGTTATCAAACGCTATACGAATGCGGACATTCTGTTTATTGTTCAAACACGTTATCAAATGCTACTCAAATGCTTGTATTATGTTTACCGTTCGAATGCATTTATGAACGCTACACGAACGCGTACACACTGGACAGATTCCTTTATCATGTTTCATGCATTCCTAGTCATTCCATCCCCCATCATATGTTTAGTTAGCTCTCTTCAATATTTATGCACTTAACTGCCTCTCTTTAATATGAATGCTTATACAATCATTGTCCATTTGCGTTTCCATGATCATCAATGTAATGCGTCTATGAAATTATGTGTTTATCGTTATTTCAATCTACTTTTATGCATGCAAGTTTAGGCATAGGTTATATGCAAATAGGTTATAGGCAAACGTAGATACGAGCTTTGTTCTATGCATGTGAACTTAGAAATAGAATACCCTTGGAAATATATGTTGCTAGATTCGATAAATTATTGCACAAATCATATCATTACAAGTGGCATAAGTAAGAGACCATTCCAAACTCAACGGTTTGAGGTCTTCTCTTACGAGGGGTGAGTACGGCCTTAAATCATTTTCCCGGTTCACACCGAGTGGCGACTCCATGTTATTCTCCGGTTTAGTTCCCTGTGGGCTATTCCGTACTCCCAACGGGGCCGCGAGCCCGGAACAGCGTCGTCCAACATCTGTGTCCTAAAGCCAGTCTCCTGCTAATCTGCAGATCCTGCACATCAGTACATATATGATTTAAAACTAGTAGTAGACATGTTTATTTGTATAACAAACATACCTGAAGCCGGTGCCTTGCCCGCTTTGATTTCCTTCATGTGTGCCTTGTACTCGCGGCAGTCACGCTTCCAGTGACCTCGCTTACCGTACTGGAGATACATCTTGGGATTTGTCCTTAGGTTTCCCAGAACCCTTTGACGATTTGGCATTGCCCTTCTTCTTATGCTTCTTCTTCTTGACACCCCCAGTCGCATTGGGCCAAGCCCTCGGAGTCTGAGATGTTGAAGCAAAGTGCGCCTCGCGCTTCTTGCCCTTAAGAAGCTCTTTTTCTGCTTCGCTCAGAGTGGACATCAACTCTCCAAGAGTTTGGTCTTGGTTCAACATGTTGTAGTTCATGATGAACCCACTCCAAGTGTCGGGGAGAGACTGTAGGATCAAATCCACTGAAGTCTCAGCCTCGAAGACGATGCCCATCTGTCCGAGCTGCTCAATGTCAGCAATCATCTGTGACACATGATACTCAACAGACGTACCCTCTGACATGCGAGTATGGAAAAGCTTCTTCTGCAACTCATATCTTTGCGATCTAAGATTAGACGGTGAAGATCATGCAACTTCGCCATCATCTCTTAGGGATCCAATCCCTTGTTTTGACGACGGAATTGCGGAATCATAGCGGCAAGCATTACCGATTGAGCAGTCGCGTTGTCATCGCTATGAGTCTTCCAAAGCTCTAGCTCAAGCTTAGGCCCAAGAGGTCTCTCTATAGTGTAGAGTAACTTCTCGGATCCCAGAACAATTCTGAGCTTCATATCCCAGTCTTGAAAGTTTGTGCCATTAAAGACATTATCACCCATGACAATATCCATAATGCTTAACTTTCATGTCATCTTAACCGCAATAGTCCGACTATTCGATTAACGATGTATGGGTACAGTCTAACTGTTACAAGAAAAATAATAATATATTAGTCCAACTAATAAATATAATTGACGAAATAATTTGAAAGCGCGTAAAGCTAAGTATTTGAACGAAATTACAAATTCAATACTAGCCTCCCACTATTTTTCGGCGAGCCTCTAACCCTCTGTTGAGTACTCGGGAAACCTAGTTTCCTAGTGGGATAGGATCCCGTATGATATTTAACTAGGTAGATCTCTAAGATCAATTGGATCTCATCCAATTCCTAGATCCGGTAGGAGGACCTCCAAGTCTGAAACATATATACAATATATATGCCAATATATCCAATATATTTTCCTAACCTTTTTCCTCTGAATTAACTAAGCCTTGGCTTTGGCACAACAAGCTTAATGATTCCAGTTAAGCGGAACCCATTGACTTTGGAAAGCTTCGTAATCGATGTCGATGGACAATAAGTGATCTTGACTTTGGCCAACAAATCACAACTTGGACAAGACATACGATATGAAACAAAGTCTTCATGATTCAAACACATCGCCGATGGACAAAGGTCTTGACTTTGGCCAACAAACCAGTGCCAATCTTGGATCTTGAGTAAGAATCACTCAATGGAAGGAAAACGCTTAATATTTATTGAGGGTTTTTCACGTAAATTGGCAACCAATTTATTATCTTTGTTAGGTCTCATCATACACCCATAAGCATGCATTCTAAAAGCATAATAAGGCGCGAAAAATAAATTAATAATAATATGCGGATGGATATCTCACAGATTGTTCCTAGAAACAATCACTCACTTTCCTCTCCCCGGCTAGCACTATTCTACTTCTACCCAATTACATATTACAATTAAAGAAACCTCATTAACATTGAGGGGAATTAGGTGAGAAGAGAGTTACAAAGAATCGAGAGAGATAAGGCTGGACACGCAGGTCCAATTTAATAGATTCTAAATTTACAATAATTTCCAAAATTGCCCTTTCCCTTCTAATATCCATATGATATACATTATTCATTTAACACATCCATGTATTCACACAAAGCATGTTATTCAATCAATCTAATCCAATTAATTAATCTTTGAATAAAGTGATCATCCAATGTTCAAACAGTGATTTGATTTGCGCGAGTCAAACTCATTTGAGAATAAGTACTCGAAGTACGAATTCTTTAATTATATCGAACTACAATTTAAATCTAATTTAATTTGTAATCAATACTAATTCTATATTTAATTCCAAATTAAATAACTACACTTTTTAATGCGTCTTTACGACTTAGATTCCAAATCTAATCTAAATGGGTCTCAAAGCCCAATTAACATCCAATGTCATTTAATTAAAGTCCAATGGGCTTTCAATTAATTTCTTAAGGCATGGACTTTGGTCAATATGGGTCAAACCCAAATACCAAAGCCCAATAAGGAATCACCATATTTGCCAAGAAACCAATTTAGGTCCATTAGGCCCAATAAACATAAAAGGCCCATTTGTTCTATTTGGACTTAATGGAATGGTTTATGCCTAATTTGGATCCAATCCAATTGACCTAAACCAACTTGGCCCAACCAAGCCCATTAGGCCCAAATACAACATTTAAAGCCCAATTCTAAATTAAGCCCAATTAATCAAATTCTAAAATTCCAAATTTCATAATTTAATTAATTAAAGTGTATTGCATTAATTAATTATCTAAATTAACATTTCCAAAAATCAATTTAATTAATTAATCATGCTAATTTGTTCAACACATGTCCAACATTATTGAAACAAAAAATCATCTCATTCATGCTTCTCAAGGTCACGGACATTTGGGAGTTTATAACCGATTTCGATTTCAATCCAATAAAATCATTAATCAATTTATCCCAAGTCTTTAAACTCATCGAATGATCAAAAGAAACAAAAAAGACCATGACTTTTAGGGCATATAGTATTCGGCCAAGCCTTGCATATTTGGGAAAAGTAATCCAATTAATTTTTCTACAAATTGATCATGCATAACTCCAAGTTATTAACATACAAGCATACTCAAACAAACAATTTGATCAAAACATGCTTAAATCAAAAATACCCAAATCAAGAATATAAACCATAAGTTCAATTTCATGCTTAATAAGGCTCTGATACCATTGTTGGTCTCTAAGACAATCCCAAGATCATATAAAGCAATGAAATCATGTGAATACGAAAGTAAAGTATGGCAGAATCATACTTACAAAGATCGGATGTTGGATGCGTCAAATACAAAACTTGTTCCTCCAAATTTCGACCAAGCTCCACTTTTGAGGATAAAATCCAAGCTCCAAGCTTTTGAGTTGATTCCAAGATTTTGGGATGGTTTCCCTATCACCTTGGATGATTCCTTATGTGTGCTAGCACTTAGAAATTTTTGCAACAAAAACTTCTTATTCTTCCTCCTAGTTTCGGTCAAGATGAAAGAAAATGGAGAGAGTGTTTTTGGCTTCCAAAACCGTGAGTGAGTGAGAGAGAATGAGTGAATAACTTGTGTGAATTGATTTCAAAAATCAAATGATATACCAAATCTAAAATTTTGGTAAAAGTCATTCCCATCATTACACACAAATGTGTCATACAAGTTACCATCATTCCTTCACCAAAACTCATCACCAAAAAGTAATTAAAGTGACAAGTGATGTGACATGTGGGCCCCACTTGTTTCAAAATCCGAGTGGGCCCGCGACACATCCCGGGCTCGGATTCGCTAATTCCGAATTAACGAATTTTCTGTTACGACGTAATTAAATCAAATTTAATTAAATAATTATGTCAAGCAAAATTACTATTCACTCGCTCGCGAATTAATTCTAAATTAATTCGTTTGTCCTAATTAAAATCCAATTTTAATTCCACGTCGAAATCTAATTTCGTTTAATATATCGAATATATTATTTTATCGATTAATTCCAAATTAATCATCTCTCTTCAAATAGGATTTTATCCCAGATAAAATCTCTCCGTAATTAATCTCAGATTAATTATGTTCAAATCATACGTCATCGGTGAATCTTCGGGAAGCGACCCAAGAGATCCTGGATATGTTGGCAGTAAATTCGGTCGTCGGACTATCCGAACACTTACGTACCTCGTACTATGTTTTTACCGATTTACAAGACATGGTTGGCTTCTAGCAAAACACCGTGCCTACCCAATTCTCCAGAAATATTCTTATTAGAATATATAATCTTTGTTAGGCGTAGTATACGTAGTATTACGTATTACGATCCAGTATCGGATGTCACATGCAAGGCCTGAGGCTGGAATAGTGTATGCCCCGTACGAAGCATATATCGGATTACAAGCAACTAGTCTCTTTAATCGGATAATCATGATCATGTCATATTATCCTGATGGTTGCAACCAATTAGAGTACCAGTTATGTATCTCTGCGTGATCATCATCTCCGTATGACTGAAGTGATACTTCCATCTTGACATCACACCCAATACACTACGATTCTCAATAAACCCAGAAGAGGCGTACACAGAACCTGTTAAAGTCCTGGACGACCAAAAACAAAGCGTATTGATTGTCGCAAGTACTAGCGATGCAAGTCTCAGGTTAAGACCAAATACACCTACCCTGATGCCGATTCCCATAGACACATAGTCATACTACCAATGGGATTCTGCAGGGTCTATCCAGAGTGAAGTTGTTTCCGTACCATCGGTAAACACAACCTCCTATCACACTTGCATAAATATCCAATACTTAAATATATAAGAACTATGATATTACGCTTCCATAACACGCACAAGTGCAATACTAGTTTATTCCGCATTATCGATGTCCAGTCTCGATAATACTACGACTAGGGATATTTAATGATTAAACCGTTATGGATTGAAACTGTCTCATATCTTACCATCCGGAACTAATCATAAGGACATTTATCATTTATATATTTAAGTAATCAAATTACAAAATGATAAATACAATTTCCATTGCTACATAGTTAATTTGTACAAAAACCACAATGCCTTTTACAAATAGTGACGCTATGGGTCATAATTATCCAACAAGAACATCAATGCTCACATCAGACGTTAAAAATAGTCTTTCATGAGGTCTTGATATTCTATTCGACTTACGTAGAACCTATTATAGATCCTTCACCTAATTGGATCTCTGGTTTTATCTCAAGTTTCTTAATCTTGGGATCAAACTCATCAAGTTCAATTTTTCTACAATTCCCACTTTCTCTAAAAAATTCATATTCAAGAAAAGTGGCAAAACGAGCAATAATTACGTTTCGTTGCTCTGAATCATAAAATTGATATCCCAAAGAATTTTCAGGATATCCAACGAATTTGTACTTATACCTCATGGGCGCTGGTTTATCCTAGGAGTGAGCAAAATCGATTTCGGTTCCCGTTCCACATGGAACCGGACCTACCCAAAAAATTCGGTTCCGAATTAAGTGGAACAAGAACCTACCTAATTAAAAATGATACCCTATTAATTAGTTCCAATTCGGTTCTGGTCCGGTTTTGAATTACCCTATTTATATAATATTATACCTTCAAGTCTTTCTTTCCACACAACATTATTTAACTTTAATAATTCTCTCCAGGTGACTCACACTCACAATCCCCCTCTCGCCCAAATTAGAGAAACAAATTTATTTGACAATATACAGGAACAGTTTATTGAATAGTTTAAGCTTTGACAATATACTGTCACAAATACTAAAAAGTGGAACCGAAAACTACCCAATTAAATGACTCACTTATCAAATTTCATTATTCGTATCAGTATTGTGATGAACACTAAAAGGTACACATTTATTAAAAGAAAAATCACTCATTTTACACTTGCAGTTTCATTAATCCCTTTAATTTAGCATATTAATTAAATTTATGTTTTAGATATTCTTATTGTGATCTTTATCTTTTATGTAGGTGAAATGATACTTTGGATGCATAACTAGAAAAATGGACTTGACATTTGGATTTTGGAGGCCAAATTTAATAGGGGGTTCTAACTGTTAGGGATATGCCCTATACCAAACTTGTGGATGGGCTATATGTACATGTATTTGTAATATTTTCATTAATTAATAAAATGGCAATCTTTATTATACGTGTCTTACATAATTTATATGAATCTTCAACACTGTAATAAAGCCATTGGAGTAATAAGACGATGGCTTCCACGCCTTATGAGAATCATTACTCTTAAATGTTCCTAGTAATAGTTTTGTGAATAATCTGGGCGTTCACAAAGCGGAGAGACTAGCATGATGATATGATCCGCCCTTAAGTGGGGTAGCCGATCTCATAAGCTACTAGCGGAGATCCATCCGCTTGGTGTATCACATGGATGCATGAGTTGCTCGTTTCCATCGAACTGACAGTCGAAAGTTTTCATATGGAGTGTTTATCCCATGTGTCTGTGAGAACTTTCATGTATCAATTATATGACTAGTCCTTTGACTTGAGGTCTTTACAATCTTATGTGTGGATCAAATAACTTTGACATTCTCCTTCCCCGGTTCAAAAGATGCAGTCATAAAGGTATGATTGGGTCATTTATTGAAACACATGAATTTTGTAAAGATACAACATAGAATCGCCACTCTCTCGGATAATATTTTCTTATAAGAGTAGTATTTCAGTTCGCGGGTTGATATGTGTGATCAGTGCTTGAGACTGTGGCCACAGCGGAAGAATCATTGAGGGGAACCCAAAAGGTCACACACAACAAAGTCGAAATCAATGGTTAACAGTGCACAATACAAATATAACAGCATATATGATTGCTGTAGGAATTGTTCATAAATGGTTCAATGTGATTAATTATTGAACAGATCATTTATGAGGTTCCATAGTGGCTTAGGGATTGATGAATGACGATGAGGGCACTTTGGAAATTGGAATAAAAAAATATTACTATTCACATGAATAGTAAAAAAAAATTTTGTTATTTGTTTTGAATTCCAATTCGGCCCAAACTCTTATTAGGGTTTTAAAATCTCATTAAACCACTAAATTAAGATCCAATGGCTAATTTTAAATTAGTTTTTATCCCACATCGGATTCTTAATTAATTTTGTTGTCTTTGGAGCACTATATAAACTCAAAGAATTCTTCACAAATTTTTACACTACACCTTTCATATCTTGGGTTTATATAAGTGAGCAACTCTAAAGTTTAAGAGTAAGCCACTGATTTTGAGGATTCTTAAGTCTAATTGACTAGAGGAACCTCGAGTTAAAAGTTTTGAGGTATTTGCCTAGGCTAGCACCAAGGGCAAAATACCCGTGCACTCAAGGCGTAGTCTTGCCGTTGAGTTTTGGCTTTGGTGTGTGCATCTTTGGAGGCCACACACTTGGGTGAATCTTTGGAACGTGGAAGAGCTTGCTGAGTTCGAGAAAAGCTTGTAGATTGGAGGGAGGACGGGAGGAGTCTTCGGTTCAAGTAAGTCTTTTTTTTTTTTTTTTTTAATTAGAGTTCTTATGATAGTTAGCATGTTTAGGTTTATGTTCTTTGCATGTTTTATGTGTTTTATGCTTAGAATATATATTAACATGCCTAGGCTTGTAGAATAATCAAAACAAATGGGTCTTGGGTAAAGGGAAAGCGGCATAATAATTTTGATTTTCCGCTGCGCACTCGCGGCCGCTTCCCAAGAGCGCCATTTTTGTTTTGATTATTTCTCTCTCATTTGAACTCGAAATCGGGTGTTTAAAAGCTCGTTGGAAAGCTAACACCCTAAACTTAATTTTAGGCACAAGTTTTGCATGATTTGGTTAAGATGTGAATTGTGAAATTGCTTTTAAAGTTCACACGTCTGCAGAAAAAATGTGAATATTAAATTTATTTGAATAAAATAAAATGCAATATCATAATTAAATATTAATCGAAGTTAATTAATGCCTAAAATAATTCCAACATATTAAAACTCATATGCTTGATGATTCTAGGTATGATTAGAATTGGCATGATTATTTTAGGGTGCAAGCATCTAGAGACTTTCTAAGAAATAGAGAGTGTATTGCTTATCCCTTAGTTAAGTAATTATTCTGTGATGAACTTAGAGATTTATTACCTTTAAGGCTAATAAATATAAATCACTTGTTTATAATAAAAGACATTATAAAATATACAAGTGGGTTGGGACCAAGGGGTTAATAAAACTTTCCAAACTAAAGTTAATTTAACCAAAGGTATTACTAGAGTTAGATAATGATTTGGTGTCTTCCTTCACTCACTACCTTTTTATAGCCAAAATGAAAAGCTGTGAAGACATATAGATAATCATTTACTCAAAGCTTACCTTAAAGCATATTTAAAGTGTTGGACTAATTTGGAGGATCTATTGTTTATTCCTGTCACCAAGGCAATAAGAGCCTAAGAGGTAAGGGTATTTAAGAGAGTTCGCTCCACCCTCCCTCTAAGGAACTTTCAATGGAGGAATCCATTTCACAGATATTCACTTAAACTTGCTAAAATCCTCAATAATAATTTAAGTCTAAAATTTGCCTCCCATTGTAAAGTATAGACCCAAAGGGCTTAAACCGTATTGGCATGACTAGGCTTTACCAGACTGACCAATACCAATTTGTCCCTAAATCGTACTATTGACAATGGTTTGACTTTTCTGAGTCATAAGACGCAGCGACCCTTAGGCATGGTCTTATAACTTAGTGGAAAAGATTGGGTGTCCACAAGGACTAGAATAAGTTATGGCATGTTTCATTGCCCAACCCAATGATCAAGGAATTGTGATTTATATCATAAATTGGTTGTGAACCTACCTAATTATCGTATTTTATAACGACCGCCCCTAGTTGGAGTCAAGAAATGATGATAATGGAATCAATGCCCACAAGAAATCTATCATATTGGGGTTGATGCGATTTGCTTAAAATTTTAAAACAATTGAGTGGGAGCAACTTCATAATATTAAAAGCCCATGTTATTATGAAATATTAATGAAAACATATTCCTAATTTTAACATTTTTTCTTAACATGTGGGTTAAAATATTTCACAAACATTCAAATGGCAAACAGAGTATCACTTCGTTCCATCCTTGATGAGCATAAGCTCAAAGGGGACAACTACAATGACTGGTTTAGAAACCTTAAAATTGTCTTACGACAAGAAAAGATTTTCTATGTTCTTGAAAGACCATTTCTCCCTGAACCCGCAGAAGATGCTGACTAAGATACATTTGATGCTTGGAAGAAACACGTCGATGATGATGAGCAAGCAGTTTGCATAATGCTTGGCTCTATGTCGGACGAACTTCAGAAATCTCACGAAGATATGGATGCTCAAACCATCATCTTTCATAACCGGCGTAAACACACACGTATTACACAAGCGCACATATCGTTCAAGTAGTATAAAAATATCGATCCCACGAGGACTTAATTCCTACTGTTGTTATTATTATTGATACTATTTATTTACAAGTATCTAATTATAGGGAGATGGGAATTGATTGCTTTTGGTTGGTTGAATGTGGATTTGCTAATTAAAATAAAAACAGACTCAAAAGAAAAGACTCAAAGATCTAGGGTCGTGACTCCACACAATATTAATATAAAGATGAATTGATTCTCTTATCTATGTGTAATAAATCAATTTGCTAACATGGAACACGAAAATATGCAAAATCCTATGTCGATGGTCAGACGCAAATACCCAGTATAACCCAATTGAACCATGTGTTTATGTCAACCAAATTACCTGGATTCATTAAGATTAAGTTCCAATTATGGCTACCCCCGTCCGACAGGTATATGTCTATCCTGTAAGGAAATCTATTAAAGGGTTATCTATCCTCAAGGAAGATTGTGGGCTATTGAATCTAAGGCTGAAACTTAAAATCCATATGTCCAGTTCATTTTAAGTTTACCACATCAATCTTATTGGTGATCAGACAACAAGAAGCATTAAGTTTAAGACTCAATAAACAAATTAAAGAATTACCCAATAAAGAATTAAATCAATTATTAAGCCTAGTTATATTGTGTTTCATCACTTCCCTAGAATAAAATAAAATGCCGGGGTTAGAGGATACACATTTAATATTTCTTATCTAGGAATCTCACTTATTATAATATATAAATTATTTTCTGTTCGGCTTTCTCAGAAATTAATAATATTAAACATTAAAACCAGCCATATAGGCGATAATCCATTTAGTCCAATTACACCAGCCATATAGGCGGTAATTATCTGTCACATAAAGACCAGCCATATAGGCAGTAAAGTAATTTATATTTAGACCGACCATATAGGCGGTAATAAAGTCTGCCTTTAATTAATCCGGTTAAATTATAATTTATAAATTATAATTAAGTGAGATTTACCTAGATAATTATATTAAATGTTTCACCTTTTACCCCAGCGGTAAATTAACTACAAAACATAAAGTCCTTAAAAATACTAAAAGTAAAAATGCTAAATTAAAATTACAAAAACTTAAACACACAAGATGCAATCCTTAAAGTCCTTACAAAACTCAAGGAAGGTATACTTTGAATTCTGAAATCGCGCTGAATTTATAGGCGTCAGTAGGGGTCTGGCGTCGCGACACCAAGCTCGCGTCGCGACGCCGGTGATTGTCTACGTGGCATGCTCTGGTTCGTCGGCTCAGATTCTGGATAAGGTGATAAGGTGACATGTGGCAAGGTGGTTGGGATCTCAATTATTATGACACGTGGTGACTTCTGATTGGTCGGCTCAGATTCTTATCCGCCACATGTCGATTTTCGGATAAGTTTGTCAATAATTAATGCTGACGTGGCACACGTGGCGAAAGGGACTGACGGCACCATAGAATTGCACACGTGGCACGTTGTGATTGGTTGCTGATGATGTGGCAGACACGTGGCGAGACACGTGGCGATGGCGACTGTCGGCATCATAGGATGATGACACATGGCACAGCGCACGTTAGCAGATCGGTTGTGATGGTGACACGTGGCACAGCGCACGTTAGCAAAGTCAAACTTTTCTCAAATTCTGACTTGTGGACCTAGCGCATGTTAGCACTGTTCGGCGTACGTTAGGCGTCGCGACGCGACAAATTACCAAAATGCTATTTTTTTTTCCAATTTTCACTGTTTTAGTTCCAAATCACCTCCAGAATGTCCTAAACTTTATTTATCTACAAAATAACACAAAACACATCAAAATATTCACAAAACTCAAGAAACTATACAAAATATTAGGTTAAATGAGTGGGAAATAGTGATATAATTACCACTCATCACACCCCCAAACCTAACATTTTGCTAGTCCTCGAGCAAAACATAAAGTAAAATAACATAAACATCTTTAAAATAAAATTTTAACTAAGCCACTTTCGTAGGGATCACGATTGCATTTAGCATATGCAACAAGCCTTTAAACCCCTAGATGTCCCTAGTGGACGAGTTGTAGTCTCGTGAGGGTTTACAACAATGCTACCCACAAACATTTTACAAAAGTAAAAAGGTAGTGAAACTAATGCACACAAAAGAAAAAAGACAAGCGAAAAGAGAATAAATAAGTTAGTGACTAATCAGATGAAACTTCTACTCCAAATTACTAGTTGTTTTCTTTCCTTCTAAATTACCGAATAAGTAAATTCTCCGGTTATATTTACCATTCTCCATATACACAGCCAACAAAATATTAAACAACTCATTTTTGCCCACAACAGTCATAAGTGCAGTTGATAAGAGAGTAATATTTTTGTCCTAAAGTTTTATCAGAATTCACACCTTTTTGTAGCAATGGAATAATTTTTCAGATTTTTTCTTTGATTTTTTTTTATTTATATACAATATCTTCCATCTATGTAGCGAGTGTTGGGTTGGTGGCTCCCAAACCAGTTGGCTTTAGGGCACCAGGTGTTAAGACACCCATACAGACTTAATTACTCAAACTTCAGATATATATAAAATTTTGCAACATCCTTGATCCATGTAGCGAGCTTTGGGCCAGTGACTCCCAAACCAGTTGGCTTTAGGGCACTAGGTGTTAAAACACCCTTACAGACTTAATAACTCGGATCTCATATGTTTTTTTTTACTCCATCACTTTTTTGAGATGCTTCCTCCAATTAAACTAGAACACTGAATATTACAAACTTTTCAATTTTAGCTCATGTCCGTATGTTACAATTCATGTTAATAATATCTGCTAACTGAGCATATGGAGATCCATTTTAGTCAGTTTTATGGAGAATTTACAAATTAAATAATTTAAAATGAAATAAACAAAAATTAACTTGTTTCAAAATTAGTTTGAGATACGTCTCAGGAGTGAAAACTCCTTACTCATCTATCTCTTACCAATTTCACCTTTTTAGTCAAAATAAAAACACAAAAACACAAAATGTTTTTGTAATTTTTGAAAAATTTTCAATTTTTTTGTATTTTTCGAAAAATTTTAGACTAAAAATAAAAACAACACACAAACTAAAAACAAGGTACTGATCAACTAATTCCCTCTCCCAACCTAAATGGACATTGTCCCCAATGTCTTAAACAATAGAAGAAGAGTTTAGAAGATAATACATGGTTAGCTGAAATTCTACAGGAAATTAAAGTTTAAGATCCAGATTAATCCGACGCCTCTTACCACGATCGTCCTAGGACCAATTTATCTTTGAAAGGATAGGGTCAACTTGAGGTTCATAGGCTAAGAGTTGGTCTATTAGATCCGGAGCAGTTCTGGCAGTAAAGATGAGTTCTTTTAAAGGTTTTGACACGAACCCATTTCTTCGGGCATCATCAAGAAACACACAAAGAAAATCATAAAATCCATCAACGTTAAACAGCCCAATTGGTTTCTGGTGTATGTTCAAGTTCGCCCAAGATAGCACTATAAAAATTTCCTCAATGTGCCCAAGCTACCTGGCAAAGCGATAAAAGCATCAGCACGGTTAATCATTTCTACCAATCGTTCAGACATACCTGGCACGATCAGTTCCTCTCCGTTTGATGGTCTAATAAGATTTTCCTCTGCCAAGGGTTTTGGGATGATTCCCAAAACGTGACTGCCTCCTTCCTGTACGGCCTTTAAAACGATCCCCATAAGTCCAAGATTGCCTCCGCCATATACTAAGTGCATATTCCTTGCAGCTAAGACTCGACCCAATTCATGTGCTGCTTCTACGTATTGTGGCTTAGTACCAACACTAGTACCGCAAAACACACAGATGTTTTCAACTCGTCTTCTTGAAGTGGCTTCCGTGTTTTACTCTGGATGTCTTCAAAAGTGCAATGATGAGCTGAATTTATAGTACCTGAAAAATGGTGAGTAATAATAGCACTAGTATCTTCCATAGGACGTTTGTTAGCTAAACAACAAAAGAAATCGTGAAAGGTCAAAAAGTCTGGATTCTGTGTACGAAAATAAAGATAATTACAACAGAAAAGCAAATCAAAGTAATAATTAAGGCTACATAATTACTTACGCAATACGCCACTCGTTTGGTATATAAATCCATTAAGATACGTCTCAAGATTTCATTCATTACTCAGCCATCGCTAATGAATTGGCTCTCATCTTTGTGATTGCCAAACACCATTCCTTCTGTCTTAAAATGCTCTGTTTGTGCTTTTCCCTACAAAAATAAAACACAAAATATGAAAACAGAAATTACAACAAAGTATATGGGTTGCCTCCCTGCTAGCGCAAAATTTTTCGTCTTCAGCCAGACGTGACTGAAATCTATCTGTCAATGAGGTTTCAACGTCGTTTTGGATGTCCTATTAAAGACAATCACGTGAGCGTTGCTTTTGAAGGGTCTCTTCCAACGGTAAGGTAGCAAAAAGAATTTTGTCACATTCAGTGCTTGTGCCACCTTTTAACCTTTATTGCTCCAGTGGTTCCTCAAAAAAAAGGAATTAAATCAGGAGGTCTCGTATGGTGCTTGACTTTGAATGGAAATTCCATTCTGTCAAGCTTCTGGGTGATGTTATTGATATGTACTCCCCAAAACAGTAATGTTTCTTCTGAATGTTCTGGATCTTTAATAAGTTCAGATATTTGCTCCTCCATTTGCTCTGCTTCTTGCTCCACCTTTTCATCACAGATGAATTTTAGGATTTCTTCATTCTGTTCTTCATCTGTCATCTGTGAAATGCATGCTCCATAAGTGTCAACCTGAGGATGTAAAGATGTTTCTGACATTAGGTCTTCATCCTCTGATACAACTGAAATGGATGGTTCATGTAGATCTTTATCAAACATCATGGTAAAGCATGCTCCAAGATCTTTATTTTGAGGACTGAAAGTTTGATCCTCAGTTGTTGGTGCAGTTGGTACAAATAGATCAGCTTCATCCTCGTCAGAATCTGAATAATAAAAGTCAAATAGAGACTTCGCTGGTTTGGGCTCCTGAACTGATACCTCTGGTTGTTGATACTGCTCAGCCTCATCCTCTGTTGAAATGTCATTGTGAAATGATTGGTACTCGAAGGCTTCATCAGCGTCATCTGAAACTGGTTCTTGAGGTATGTAGTTCTGGTTTTCTGTGAATTGTCTCATTTGATATGTCATCCTCTGAATAGATGTTGATTGTCTCTGAATACTTTCGAGTTGATTCTGATATGTTTCAAGCATTATATCTAACTTTTCGTCTTCTTTCTTGAATAAATCTTTGAGCATGTCAACCAATTGTTCTTCATTTGATGGTTCTGGTTCTTGATGAAGATAGTAGGTGAGTCGTTTTGTGAAATGTGATGGTTCTTCAAACCATGAAGGATTTTGATAGTTCTGCAACCATGGATTGTAGTTGTACTCACAATGATCTCTCGGGTGGTTACCATCACATATTACAACATCCAATGATAGTTGTTGGGCTAGACAACAGGCCTCAGAAAACCGGACTGTTGCTCCCAGATTTGGGGTGTATCTTCTAGTAAAGCTCGTGATCTTTCAATCTCCCAATAATGTTCCATTTTTTAATCACCTGAAAACAAAAGAAAGAAATAAAAATTACAGATAAAAATAAAGAAAAGTAGATACAAGTAAATTAGATAGCTTCAAAATTAATAACTCAAGAAAAATAAGTCCCCGGCAACGGCGCAAAAAACTTAACCGGCGAAAATACACACGTATAACGCAAGCGCACATGTCGTTCAAGTAGTATAAAAATATCGATCCCACGAGGACTTAATTCCTACTGTTGTTATTAATTATTGATACTATTTATTTACAAGTATCTAATTATAGGGAGAAGGGAATTGATTGCTTTTGGTTGGTTGAATGTGGATTTGCTAATTAAAATAAAAAAACATACTCAAAAGAAAATACTAAGGAAAATAAAAGAAAAGACTCAAAGATCTAGGGTCGTGACTCCACACAATATTAATATAAAGATGAATTGATTCTCTTATCTATATGTAATAAATCAATTTGCTAACATGGAACACAAAAATATGCAAAAGCCTCTGTCGATGGTCAGACGCAAATACCCAGTATAACACAATTGAACCATATGTCTATGTCAACCAAATTACCTGGATTCATTAAGATTAGTTCCAATTATGGCTACCCCCGTCCGACAGGTATATGTCTATCTTGTAAGGAATCTATTAAAGGGTTATCTATCCTCAAGGAAGATCGTGGGCTATTGAATCTAGGCTGAAACTTAAAATCCTTATGTATAGTTCATTTTAAGTTTACCACATCAATCTTATTGGTGATCAGACAACAAGAATCATTAAGTTTAAGACTCAATAAACAACTAAAGAATACCCAATAAATAATTAAATCAATTATTAAGCCTAGTTATATTGTTTTTCATCAATTCCCTAGAATAAAATAAAATGCTGGGGTTAGAGGATCCACATTTAATATTTCTTATCTAGGAATCTCACTTATTATAATAATAAATTATTTTCTGTTCTGCTTTCTCCATAAACGCTGCAGGGGCATTGGTTAAACCAAATGACATTACTAAAAATTCGTAATTCACGTATCTAGTTTGAATAACCGTCTTCGGGATATCACTCTCCCTAATCTTCAATTCATGATAACCTGATCGTAGATCAATTTTTGAGAACCACTGCGCCCCCTGTAACTGATCAAATAGATCATCAATCATTGGCAGTGGATATTTGTTTTTGATCGTCACCTTATTCAACTACCGATAATCTATGCATAGTCGTAGTGTCCCATCCTTCTTCCTTACAAACAACACCGGAACACCCCACAGAGACACGCTGGGGTGAATAAAGCACTTATCCAGCAAGTCTTGTAGCTACGCTTTCAACTCCCTAAGTTCTATAGGGGCCATTCTGTATGGGGGAATTGATATAGGCTGGGTTCCTGGTATAACGTCCATACAAAACTCAATCTCCCTATCTCGAGGTAATCCTGGCAACTCATTTAGGAACACATCAGGGTACTCCCTCACCATTGGAATCTGCTCAAGATCTAAATTTCTCACTCTGTTATCTGTTAGATATGTCAAGTAACCCATATTCTCTTCTGAAGTAGCTTTAATGCCTGCATGGCTGAAATCAAATTATGAGGCGCTACAGTTCTATCCCCTTGATAGACTTTTACTAGACTATCGGGAACATGTAACGTAACGGTCTTCTCCAGACAATCAAGTATCGCATGGTGCTTAGCTAGAGCCAATCCATTCCCAGAATGACATCGAAGCTCAAAATACTCACACTACTAAATCGGCATAGGAAATGTATCTGTCAATGTCTATAGAACACTGCATCACACCCTGTGTAGCTTCTAAGGGGTCTCCTACTGGAGTAGCTATAATGATAGCGCAGTCTAAAGGCTCAAAATCCCTACCTGTCTAAGTGACAAAACACGGTTCCACAAAAGAATGTGTGGCACCTGAATCAAATAATACCCTTGCTTGCACAGAATCAATCAGCAATATACCTGTGACAACCATATTGGATGCATGCGCCTCCCGGGGGTGAGGGTATACACCCTGTCTTGAAATCTACAGGAAGAAGCATGTCCCCGATCACCAACTGACTGCCATCTACCTCTTACTGTCTGTCCTCTACTCACAGGCCTCTGTTATTCTCCTCGTACACTTCTGTTAGGCTGTGGCTGGGGTGTAGATGGGGCGGCACTGAGAGATGGAAACTACTTTGCTAGTACCAGACAATCTCTCTTCAAATGACCCATTTTCCCACACCGATAACAACCTCTACTCCCAGATCTACAAGTCTCGGTATGTGCTCGTCCGTCAATTGAAAATTGTGGTAGGGTTCGACAAGACTGGGCTACCAAGAGAGAGGAAACTACACGACAAGCGACACTCTGAGCCGGCCTACGATCCTGACCCCTTGAACTGAACCTATGTCTCGGCACGCCGTAGGCGGATCCTACATCTGCTGCTATTTACTAGTGCCAATCTGTTGCGGCCTAGTCCTCTCCTCTGATTTAGATTTCCTTCGAGACTCCATCTCTGCTTGTCTTTCTTTAACCCGCGTGACCGGCGTAATCACACGCGTATAACGCAGCGCACTTATAGTTCAAGTAGTATAAATAGTATCGATCCCACGAGGACTTAAGACTTTTTGTTATCAATTTATGAAGTTAAATGTTTACAAGTATCTAATGGATTGATTGTTTGATTGGGTGGGTGGGGGTGGTGACTTTAAAATTAAAACAAGTAAATAAAATTGCTTGAAATTAGATTGAAGAAAATTCAAATTTATAAAACTATCCAGGGTTGTGAATCATTCCAATATCTTTTTAAAAGATGAAGTGGTTATTTTACAGTTGTGTAATATATTGGTTTATTAACCTGGAACACGAAATTATGTAAAAGCCTCTTCCGATGGTCAAATACAAATACCCAGTATAACCCAATTAATCATATTCATATGTTAACCAAGTTATCTGAATTCATTAAGATTAAGTTCCAATTATGGCTACCCTCGCCCGACAGGTATATTCCTATCATGTAAGGAAATCTATTAAAGGGTTATCTATCCTCAAGAAAGATCGTGGGCTATTGAGTCTAAAGTCTTTAACCTACAATCTCTTTTCCAAGTTCATTTTAAGTTTACCAGTTCAATTTTATTAATGGCCAGTTAATAAAAAGCATTAGGATTAAGGCTCAATAAATAAACCTTTATATTACCCAAACTGTAATTTAACCCCTTATAAACCGATGATATTGGATTTCATCACAACCCAGATAACTGGCTTAGTTACGACACATATTTACGGGTAGTAAAAACTTAAATAAAAGAAAAGACATAAAGTAAATGCTGGAAATTAAATTAGGAAAGTAAATGCTGAAAAAATAAAATTACTGGAAAGTAAATTATTGGAAAGTAAATGCTGAAAGTAAATAAAGTAAAAGTACAATAAAGAAAATGTTGAGGTAAAATGATCCCTTTTATTACTACTATTTTAGATATCTCCCTTAATATAATATATTAACTTTGCTTGATAATTACCAACCAGTCATATAGGCGGTATCTTGATTAAGTCAAATAATAATTAATTACCTACCGACCATCCAGGCGGTATCCATGTTTAGTCAGGTTAAAACCAATTTATAATCAATTACCAACCGACCAATATGGCGGTATCCTCGTTAAGTCAGATTTTAAATAGTTATTATATTATAATTAGGGGAGACTAATCTAAATAGTAATAATAAAAGCTTTACCTTTTACCCCCAGCAAGGGGGAGTTACCTCCTTATTGCTTGAAAAGTAAGAACTGAAAAAGTAAAGAAAGGAAAGTATTGTGCGTAAAAGTAAATTGCGGAAAGTAAAAAATGAAAAGTAAAGAAAAGAAAGTGCGAAAGCGGAAATTAATTACTGAAAGCTGTAAATAAACAAACAAGATACAATCTTCTTAGTTATTCTTAAGGAATTTCAAAGAAGAAAGTATGAATTTACAAATGAAATGACTTGGTATTTATAGGCAAAATTTTGCCTCCATCAAATCATCCACCAAATCCATTATTAATTGCTCCACTAATTACTCCACTAATTGCTCCACTAATTGCTCTACCAATCCATAATAATTGCTATCATGTTTGGTGGGAGCTTGACTATTTTAATTTTTATTTATTTATTTATTTTTTTGCTTTGAAAATGACTTTAATAATTACGCATAACACACTTCTGGATGTTTTATCAATTTCGGTCATGAAATCTTCAGAATTCGAAATTATTTTGTTCTTTAAAGTTGTAGATCTTTGAGTCTTATGAAATTGAATTATCTCAATCCGATATCGGAATAAAAAGTTATGCCCAAAATACGACAGTTGCACAAAACTGGAATTTCCGAAACTGCACTTTGTTAGAACGCCTTTCAAGTTTCCAATCTCCAAAATTAATATTTCAAGTCCAATTTTTGCCCTTATTTGACCCATATTTGTCCTAAATATTTCATTGAGTCCCAATATTATTTTATCTGCAAAATAAACTAAAAACAATTAAAACGTTCATCAAACCCGAGAAACTAAACAAAATATTAAGTAAAAGGGGCGGTAAATATGATATATTTTCCTCTCATCACACCCACAAACCTAACATTTTGCTAGTCTTCGAGCAAAACAACAAAATAAAATACAAGAAATAATTAAAATTAAACTAAGCCACTTTCGTAGGGATCACGGTTGCATTTAGCATATGCAACAAGCCCTTAAACCCATAGGTGTCCCTAGTGGACGAGTTGAAGTCTCGTGAGGGCTTACAGCAACGATACCCACAAACATTTTACGAAAGTAAAAAGATAATAAAACTAATGCACACAAAAGCAAAAAGACAAGAGAAAATAGAATAAAGAAGTTAGTGACTAAACATATGAAACTTCTAATCCAAGTCAATAGTTGTTTTGTTTCTTTTTAAATTATCGAATAAGTGAATTCTCCGATTATTCTTACCATTCTCCATATACACAGTCAAAAAAATATTAATCAACTCATTTTGCCCACAATAGTCACGAGTGTAGTTGAGAAGAGAGTAATATTTTTGTCCTAAAGTTTTATCAGAATTCACACCTTTTTTAAGCAATGGAATAATTTTTTTTTTTTTGATTTTTTTTGATTTTTTTTGATTTTTGAATTTTTTTTTATTTATATCAATATCTTCCATCTATGTAGCGAGCTTTGGGCCAGTGACTCCCAAACCAGTTGGTTTTAGGGCACTAGGTGTTAAGATACCCATATGGACTTAATTACTCAGACTTCAGATATATATATAATATATATTAAACATCTTTGATCCATGTAGCGAGCTTTGGGCCAGTGACTCCCAAACCAGTTGGTTTTAGGGCACTAGGTGTTAAAACACCCTTACAGACTTAATAACTCGGATCTCAGACGTTTTTTTTTACTCCATCGCTTTTTATATATGCTTCCTCCAATAAAACTAGAGCACTGAATAACACAAACTTTTCAATTACAGCTCATGTCTATATGTTACCATATATGCTGATAATACCTGTCAACTGAGCATATGAAGATTCATTTTAGTCATTGTTATGGAGAATTCACAAATTAAATAATTAAAAGGAAATAAACAAAAATTAACTTGTTCCGAAATAGGTTGAGATACGTCTCAGGAATGAAAA
The DNA here is from genome assembly GCA_019454045.1 of Zanthoxylum bungeanum. NCBI lineage: Eukaryota > Viridiplantae > Streptophyta > Magnoliopsida > Sapindales > Rutaceae > Zanthoxylum > Zanthoxylum bungeanum. The sequence goes on along the minus strand of SKCR01019112.1, from coordinate 7,223 downwards.
TTTTTTACACAGCTATCTCACACCAATTTCACCTGATTAATCAAATAAAAACACAAAAATAAAATTTTTTTTTATTTTTGTAAAATTTTTCAATTTTTTTGGCTTTTTCGAAAAATTTTGACTAAAAATAAAACAATAAAAACAAGATACAATTTAACTATTCTCCTCCCCCAAACCTAAATGAGACATTGTCCCCAATGTCTTAAACAGTAGAAGAAGAGTTTAGAAAACTGTACCTGGTTAGCTGAAATTCTACATCTAAATGAAAAGTTAAAGGTTAAGATCGAGATTTATCTGACGCATCTTACCACGATCATTATCGGACCAGTTTATCTTAGAAAGAATGGGGTCAATTTGAGGTTCAAAGGCTAAGATTTGGTCAATTAAATATGGGGTAGTTCTGGCAGTAAAAAGGAGTTCTTTTACAGGCTTTGACACGAACCCATTTCTCCGGGCATCATCAAGAACCACACAAATAAAATCATAAAAATCCATCAACATTGTACAGTCCAAGCGATTTCTGGTGTATGTTCAAGTTTGCCCAAGATAGTACGGTAAAAATTTCATCCATCGTGCCCAAGCCTCCTTGCAAAGCAATAAAAGCATCAACACAGTTAATCATCTTTACCAGTCATTCAGACATACCTGGCACGATTATTTCCTCGCCGTTTGATGATCCAATAATATTCGCCTCCGCCAAGGGTTTTGGGATGATTCCCAATACTTGACTGCCCCATCCTGTACAGCCTTTGAAACGATCCTCATTAGTCCAAGATTGCCACCGCCATATACTAAGTGCATATTCCTTGCAGCAATGACTCGACCCAATTCATGTGCCCTGTTACGTATTCTGGTTTAACACCAACACTGGAACCGCAAAACACACAGATGTTTTCAATCGTCTTCTTGAAGTAGCTTCCATTTTTATGGATGCCTTCAAAGGTGCAATGATGAGTTGAATTTGTAGAACCTGAAAAGGGTCAGTAATAATAGCACAAGTATCTTCCAAATGATGATTAATAGAAAAATAGTAAATCGTGAAAGGTCAAAAGTAGTATGGATCCTGTCGGATAAAATAAAAAACAAATCACAATTATTAGGAAAAGACAAAGAGATATAATATTACAATAATGTAACGGCTTGAATGACGTCTATGCGTCAGGGACAGGCTTCCCATCCAATTTTCTTATAAATTGGCAAACAGGGTCTTTTAGAGTCAGATTCTCGAGACTTAACTGTTGTCTTTCTTTACGGTATTGTGCATATAACATGTGAATTTCGTGATACACATATCCATTGGGATGCGTCTTAAGAGTTTTAGATATGTCATCTAAAGACTCCTTACTCAAGCCATCCCTAATGAAATTAATCTTATCTTCGCGATTATCAGACACCATTCCTAAATATCGACAACGAGTATCACAAAACATACGAGCACATTTATAACAAACACACATTCTTTTGGCTCTTCTCTTTTTAGCATATGTGCTTCTTCCTAAACCAGACAGATGTGAAATAAAAGAGTCAGAGGACTCACCTGCCAATCCGACCCGTGCTTCAATAATCCAACGAACCTCAGTAGGCATACCTTTGATCATCAGTAGTCTCACTCGTTCCAAGCGAGCTTTGTAAACTTTCAACAGAGATTTTTAAAGGAGAGAAGGAAATTGCTTGTGAAGATTTGCGAGAGCATCTTCCATCTTGAAATGACTTAACCTGCAAAAACTAAACACACAAAAATTAAAAGACACCAAATTACAATATATACATAAATTGCATGGGTTGCCTCCCAGCTAGCGTTAAGTTTAATGTCGTCAGCTAGACATGATTTCCTGAACGTTATGTTGGATCTGAAAGTGTGACACTTTCTTTTTGTCGCTCAAATGATTCTCCTCAGTAGTGCTTGACACGCTGGCTGTTAACCTTAAATGTGTTGTTGGACTTGGGGTTGTACAATTCAACAGCTCTATATGGTAAAACCTGAGTAATCTCAAATGGGCCTGACCACCTTGATTTCAGCTTTCCAGGGAAAAGTTTCAACCTTGAATCATATAACAACACATGCTGCCCTGGTTTCAATTGTTTGCGCACTATTTTTCGGTCATGCCATTTCTTGGTCTTCTCTTTGTATAATCTGGGATTTTCATAAGCCTGTAAGCTAAATTCCTCCAACTCATTGAGTTGGTGAAGTCTTTTCTCATGCAGCTTGTGGATCAAGATTCAACTTCTTCAGTGCCCAGTATGCCTCGTGTTCAAGCTTAACTGGTAGATGGCATGGTTTCCCGAACACCATTTGATATGGGGACATACCAATGGGTGTCTTATAAGCTGTCCGATAGGCCCATAATGCGTCATCCAGTTTTTTAGACCAGTCCTTCCTTATTGAACCAACAGTTCTCTCTAAGATTCTTTTGATCTCCATGTTTGAAACTTCAACTTGCCCGTTTGACTGTGGATGGTAAGCTGTGGCAACTTTATGAGTAACTCCGTATTTGGATAGGAGTGCATCGAAGTATCTGTTGTAGAAATGTGTGCCACCATCGCTGATAATCGCCCGAGGTGTTCCGAAGCGAGTGAAAATATTCTTTTTAAGGAACTTGATCACCACCTTTGAATCATTGGATGGCATTGCAATTGCTTCAATCCATTTGGAGACGTAATCTACGGAAACCAGTATGTACAGGTTTCCAAATGATGGAACAAAAGGTCTCATAAAATCAATACCCCACACATCGAATATCTCCACTTCTAGAATATTTTACAGAGGTCCTTCATTTCTCCTGGAAAAATTTCCCGTTCTCTGGCACCTGTCACATTGAAGAGCAAATAGATAAGCATCTTTAAAAAGAGTGGGCCAGAACAAACCTGATTGTATGACTTTGGCTGCAGTTTTGTTTCCACCGAAGTGTCTGCCATATGGTGATGAATGATAGTGTTGCAAGACACTGTTGACCTCCTCATGTGGAATACATCGTCTCAATAATTGATCAGCACAGTGTTTGAACAAGTACGGCTCATCCCAGACATAGTGCTTGACTTCTTTAAAGAGCTTCTTTCGTTGCTGAGTTGTCCATTCCAACGACCATTTTTCTGACACTATGTAGTTTACATAGTCAGCATACCAAGGGACATCGTGCTGTTTCATGGCAAATAACTTTTCATCTGGAAACGTTTCTTTGATTATCAGTTCTTTGCCAGCTGTTTCTCCATTCTCGAGCCTCGATAAATGATCTGCCACTTGGTTTTCTGTCCTTTCATGTCTCTGATCTCCATATCGAATTCTTACAAAAGAAGTATCCAACGGATCAATCTGGGCTTGGCATCTTTCTTCGCAATCAAATATTTGATTGCTGAATTATCTGTGTAGACAACCACTTTGGACCCAACTTATAAGAGCGGAATTTATCAAAAGCAAACACAACTGCAAACAACTCCTTTTCAGTGGTGGTGTAGTTAATTTAAGCTTCATTCAGAGTTCTGCTGGAATAGTAAATGGCATGGAATATATTTGCTTTGCGTTGTCCCAAAACTGCACCTACAGTAAAATCACTAGCATCGCACATCACTTCAAATAGAAGGGTCCAGTCTGGTGCTACTATGATGGGGGCAGAGACCAGCTTCTATTTTAGGATCTCAAAGGCTTCCTGGCATTCTTTGGTGAAGTTGAAAGGCACATCTTTCTCCAGAAGATTGCAAAGAGGTTTTGCAATTTTTGAGAAGTCTTTGATAAATCTCCTGTAAAAGCTACCATGTCCGAGAAAACTCTGAATCCCTTTGACAGATATGGGTGGAGGTAGTTTTTCAATTGTCTCGATCTTTGCTTTGTCTACCTCGATTCCCTTTTGTGAGATCCGATGTCCAAGAACGATGCCGTTCTGTACCATGAAGTGGCATTTCTCCCAATTGAGTACCAGGTTAGTATCTTCACACCTTTGTAACACATGTTCCAGATTTTGCAAGAAGTGGTCAACAGAGTCTCAAAACACATAGAAGTCATCCATAAAAACCTCCATACTATGTTCCAGCATATCTGAGAAGATGGCCATCATGCAACGTTGGAATGTGGCAGGAGCATTACATAGTCCAAATGGCATTCTGCGGAAAGCAAAAATACCATACGGACATGTAAAAGTGGTTTTCTCCTGATTCTTTTGGAGCGATGGAAATCTGATTGTACCCCGAGTATCCGTCCAGAAAGCAATAGAACTCATGTCCCGCCAGTCTGTCTAGCATCTGGTCAATAAAAGGTAGCGGAAAATGGTCTTTCCTTGTTGCTTTGTTCGGTTTCTGGTAGTCCATGCATACTCTCCATCCAGTCACCGTTCTTGTTGGAATCAACTCATTCTTTTGATTTGTGACTACAATAATTCCTCCTTTCTTCGGTACACACTGCATAGGACTCACCTAACTGCTATCTGAGATGGGGTAGATGATACCAGCATCCAACCATTTGATGATTTGTTTCTTCACAACTTCCTTCATGATTGGATTGAGTCTCCGTTGATGCTCCACTATGGGTTTGTACTCATCGTTCATCAGAATCTTATGCATGCAAAATGATGGACTAATGCCTCGAATGTCTGCTATAGTCCAGCCAATGGCTCTTTTGTGTTCTCGTAACACTCTCAGCAACTTTTCTTCATGCTCCAACTTTTCTTACCTGAGATGACTCGGTAATAGCTTCAGCTCCAGCTGCGGTGGTTCTTTAATTGAGGGCTTGATTCGATCTTTCTTCGGAAGTTCCAGACTTTCCATTGGTGGTGTCGATTTGAATTGGAATGGCTTGTCAAGATAGTTGATACATTCTAGAATTTCAGCATCTAGCTCGCTGTCAGTCATGTTGGTGATGCAAGCTTCAAGTTTATCCGTGGGAATTGTATCAGTATCTGTGGGAATTGTATCAGTATCACTCAGGAATTTCTTGGCTTTGAAAACATTACAGGTAACTTTTTGGTCCTGCACTTTCATAGTTAGTTCTCCTTTTTGCACATCAATCCCAGTTCGACCTGTAGCCAAGAATGGTCTCCCAAGGATGATAGGAACATCTTTGTCTTCTTCCATGTCAAGGATAATGAAATCTGTTGGGAGAACGAGTTTGTCGACTTTGAACAACACATCTTTAACAACACCTTTCGAAAATGTGAGCGTTCGATCAGCAAGTTGCAGAGAGACTGAGGTAGGCATTGCTTCTCCAATTTGCAGTTTCCTGTAAATAGTAAAAGACATTAAATTAACACTTGCACCTAAATCACATAAAGCCTTACCGATACAATGTTCTCCAATGGTGCATGGGATAGTGAAACTGCCAGGATCTTTCAACTTCGGGGGAAGTTTCCTCTGAATGATTGCACTGCATTCTTCTGTCAATGCTACTGTCTCGTAATCTCCCAATCTCCGCTTTCGTGAAAGAATATATTTCACGAATTTGACATAGATGGGCATTTCTTCCAACGCTTCTGCAAATGAAATGTTGATGTGTAACTTTTTAAACACCTCCAAGAATCGAGCAAACTGCTTGTCTAGTTTGTTTTTCTGGAGATGTTGTGGAAAATGTGGAGGTGGAGTGAATTTTTCTTGATCTTTTTCCTTTACTTCTTTTTCATCCATCTATGGAACTGCATCTTTAGGAACCTCTTCAATTGTTGCCTTGATTCCAACATCTTTGTTGATTTCAGTACCGCTTTTCAAAGTAATGGTTTGGCATTGCTCCTTCCCTCGGTTCCTTGGATTTGGTTCTGTGTTGCTATGAAGGTTCCCTGGCGGTCTGTAACTCTGAGCATTGGCCAGTTGTCCAATTTGATTTTCCAGTGCTTTGATGGAAGCAGATTGGCTTTGAAAAATATCATCATATGCTGCTTGTTGCTTTTGGAACATCTCTGCAAACCATTCTTTCATTTCTGGTTCTTTTTCAAACTCATGGCTTTTTTTTTTATGTTGAATCCAGGTGGTGGAATGTTCTTTTGCCCTGAATTGTTGCTCCATGAAAAATTGGGATGATTCCTCCATCCTGGGTTATAGGTGTTGGAATATGGATTGTTCCCCTGTCTTTTGAAATTGTTGACATAGTTCACCGTTTCTTCATGTTGGTTTGGCTCTGGTGCTCCTTCATATGGTGAACTTGTGGCTCTGTCGATGTTTACAACTTGCGTGCTAAGTGTTTCCATGCTTTTGCACATTTGCTCCAACTTAGTATTCACTGCTGAGTTAGCTCCAACTTCATAAATTCCTGCAATTTGTTGAATCATGCTCCTTTCTGTTGGCCACAATGAATTGTTGTTATCCATTTCTTTGATTAAGTCCCAGGCTTGATCTTCTCCTTTTGCCATCAAAGCTCCTCCAGCAGCAGCATCAATTGTGGTTCTCATCAGTCCAGAAAGTCCATTATAGAAAGTTTGGACTTGAAGCCATTTTGGAATCTCATGGTGAGGACATTTCCGGAGCAATCTTTGTACCTTTCTCAACCTTCGTAGAGAGTTTCCGAGTCAAGTTGTACAAAAGATGTGATGTCATTTCTCAGTTTTGATGTTCTGGCTGGTGGAAAGTACTTTGCAAGGAATTTGGTGGCTAGAGTGTTCCAAGTTGTGATGGAACCTGCTGGTAATGAATGTAGCCAACCTTTTGCTCTGTCTTCCAAGGAATATGGAAAAACTCGCAGTCTGATTACTTCTTCTGATGCTCTGTTATAATTGAAAGTGCCGTAAACTTCCAGGAAGTTGCTGATGTGGGCATTAGGATCTTCAGTTGCATTCCCCCCCAAACTCTACAGACTGTTGAATCATCTGAATGCATGTTTTGATGTCACACACATTTGCTGGTAAGGAAGGAAGTATAATACAGGAAATGAGGTCGTCCACTACTGGAATGGTTCTGTCTCGAATGGGAATTGGTGGTGCAACTTCTAAAGGTTCAGGTTCCATGTTAATGAATTCTTCTTGGCCTTCTCGCCTTTCTATTCTCAACTGTCTGATGGTTCTTTCAATCTCTGGGTCAAGCGGTCGGAGTTCAAAGCTTCCGGCTCGTCTCATGTAGTGTCTGAGAACCTGAAACAAGTGAAAACAAAAATAATAAGAAAAAAAAATAGATACAAGTAAAGGTATCTGACCTCAAAACTAATAGTGAAAGATAAATAAGACCCTGGCAACGGCGCCAAAAACTTGACCGGCGTAATCACACGCGTATAACGCAAGCGCACGTATCGTTCAAGTAGTATAAAAAGTATCGAT